>JANHJO010004077.1:98956-109124 GCA_032468235.1 Pseudoxyrhopus heterurus
TATCCTTTCCAGCAAGTTAGGCAATGACCCAATTCCTAACAAGATGGATGGATGGATGGGTGGATTCAGGGATGAATGCAGGGATGGAGGGATATAGATAGATAGCAATAGCGATAGATAGATAGATAGATAGATAGATAGATAGATAGATAGATAGATAGTGGGAGGGGGATGGATGGATGGATAGATAGAGGGATAGATGGATGGATGGATGGATGGATATATGGAGGGAGGCACGGATGGAGGGATAAATAGATGAGACAGAGAGAGACAAAGAGAGATACCCATTTCCCACAGAAAAGAAAACTGGGAGCCACAAAACCTGGGTAGGCATGGCTGGGGGGTCATGTGACTGGGTGGGAGTGACATCAAGTTGGCCACACCCACCCAGGTTTTGTGGCTCCCATTGTTTTCTTTTCTGTGGGAAACCGGTCCAAACGGCTCTTTGAGTGTTTAAGGACCCCTGCCATAGAGCTACGGGCCGATAGAGATACTCCATCTAGATACACCATTCTGATAAATAAATACCCAGGCGAAGCTAGGTTATCAGCTAGTTTATTTTATATAAAATGACAAGTGTCAGCGTCTCTGACTTCATTTGAATTGCTGTGCAATTCCCTGACACTTTTCAATCTGTCTGTCTACATTGTGTTGTGAAGATTCTTCCTTTTTTTTATTGTTGTATTGTTGCTTTTGTTGCTTTTTGAGGAAAGAAGTCTAAATTGTCAGCTGGTGAAGTAGGGGGACCAAGAAGAGGATTTAAAGAAATAAAAGATCAGGAGGATAAAAAGGATTCATTTACAGAGGAACAGAACGTAACAGCAAAAAAAAAAGTTAGATGGCAGGATGGATGATAATTGTATGTGTGAGAGAGAATGTGTGTGGAGTGTGAGACAGAAAGAGAGAGAGGGAGGGAGGAGGAAGTAACAACTTTTCTGAAAGGAGGAAGAGTTTATTTCATTTCAGAAATAATAAAAATCCCTTTATATTTAGAGTGCTGCTAGCTTTTAAATATGTCTTACAAAGTAACCAAGATGATAAACAATCTGGAAGAGAACTACTGTACAGTCAAGAGGTACTAGATATATTTACTGTGAAAAGGGGAGCTGTCTGAAAGGCTGCCACATATAAAGTCTTCCAGAAGGCAGGACAAAAAATATATATATGAAAATTTAGGAAAATAAATTATGGACATTTTTAGGGGTCAAATGTTGAACACAGTGCCTTGGGAGGGATGAAGTCTCTTTCACGAGGCATGCTTAAGCAGAATAGGCTTCTGTACTTGTCAAACCAAGACCGACCCATGGAGATTTTTCTAAGCAGTTTCCATTATTGTTCCTCACCTATAGACAGAAATCTTGCCAAACTTAAAGCAGATTACTTGCACCATTAAGCATATACTCTGAGAACTCCTAGGGAGGATCTGTTTTAACGCTCATTCTCTCACACAAAGTATCTAAAGTTCCTTGTCTTTTGCCCCATAGAATGCAGCTTTTCCCTCCTGGGAATCTGGATCACTGTACTAGCTAAATGGTTGAACTGGATCATCTCAAGGGTGCTTTTTCAAAAGACAACTGGACTATGTTTCTTCTTTGAGGAAGAAGACTTTTCACTTCTCATCAAAGAAGCTTCCTCAGTTCTGACTGGTCAGAACTGATGTTCTTGGATGAAAAGTGGATGACAGAGAATCTCCATAGACAGTTGAACTAGATAATCTCTCAAATCCCTTCCATCTCTTGCATTTGATTCTATAGTCATGATATTCTTCTCCATATGAAAGAAGACTCATAGAAAAGAAAGTTAGTCTCAGGCCTTTTCAACAAAGTTTGGAATTAGAAAGATACCTCTTTCTCTGTCCTGATCCCTCCTTATATATCACTCATACCTAGACTTTGAAACTTTGAAAGCTAGCATGCATTCAGTTATTTACATGAACATCTGTAAACAGATCTGTTGATTTGGATATCCTTATGGTGAGGACATCCATCTTAATCCTTTGGAGCCCATTTTTTCAAGGAACTACTTGCAAGGTAAGAGTTCCTTTGCAGACAGTTTCTGCAGACAAAAGCTATCAAAACACTCACTGAGCAGCATTAAAATCGCAGCCCTGCTCCAACTTCAACATATTAAACCTTTTCACATGAGCTGATCATGAGAACTCCTCTATTAATCTGTGTGGGCCTTCAGCCTTATGTAAAGAATGATACAGTATATGAGAAAGGTGGGTCATACTTCTGAGTCTGCCTGATTCTTAAGTGCATGGTCTGCATTCATTGAATATGCTCTCTGGACATGTCATTCCCTTTTTGGGTGCAGATTCTAAAGAGAGGAAACTACTTTCCATTCAGAAGGTTTCAGAGCCTCGTTTTTTAGCTCTGAGTTCTAAAACTTGGAGAAATGTAAGTGTGAAAGCAAGTAGCAAAGAGAAAAATTGACACCATACACACTACCACATGTTATTGCATTTTTTTTTGTATGATGGAATTATATGTGTAATATCATCGTGCGTTCTATTGGATATTCCTAAAATTTAACATTTTCTATTTTCTGCAATGAATACATCATTGAGTTCCTTATTCTGCTTTTTTCATGAACACATGCATATCTTTCCTATGATGCTGGCAAGAAGAATTTTCAGTTTGATGGCTTAGTTTTCTTATGCTTTTACAATTGAATGCAGACTATGATTTCAAAATGCAAAGTTTTCATTCAAATCAAATCCAGTTAAACCATCCCTTTGAAACTGAAAAACCAATAAAGAGAGCTGTTTTCAGAAACCCATGAGGATAGCCATCTTCCTACCCACCCAAATATTCCTGAATAAAGCACCACATCATATTCCCCCCAATATTTTAAAAATATGATCTTATAAAATTCACTATGATTTAAATTAAAAAGAGTTACATTGTGAAAAAGATTTATGTTGTGAAGGAGGAGATCAGGTAAGCCTGTACTGGAATATAGTTCCACGAAATTTATTGAACAACTTTAATTACATGACACCTAACAGTGATGGGTGGAGATGTTGTACATGCATTTAAGCTATTAAAAATAACTTTCTTTAAAATTACAAGTGCAATGTGCAGTTAAATTATCTTTTTGATTTCTTGCCATTATGATCTGTAAATTAGTTTACTAAAACATTCATTGGAGCAAAAATGCATCTTTACAATATAACCAGAGGCAATATTCAGCCAGTTCTGACAGGTTCAGGAGAACCGGTAGCGATAATTTTGATTGGATCGGAGAACCAGCAAATATCACCTCTGATTGGCCGATTGCATAGCCACGCCCACCAAGCCACGCCACAGAACTGGTAGTAAAATTTTTTTGAATCCCACCACTGAATATAACATGAAAAGGGAAGGGAAGGAAAAGGAAGGGAAGATATGCCTTTTTTTAAACTGAAATGCCTCAATTTTATTTAAACCTAAAACTTGCAACTTCAGATCAAACTAAGATGGTGTTAATTACAAGCAAAAACAGGTATTTCAGATCATTAGAGATAACAGTTCCTCTTTTGTCTCTTGAGTTATACATAAAAAAGGACCTAAATAATATATAATATTACTGTATATTACTTGTTTTGTAACTTTCTTGTCCCATCTTAGTTTAGTTTTCTATTTATTTTTTAACATAAATGCTTGATGGTAGAAATTATATTTATTTTGAAGTTTGGTATAACCTATCCACAGTTTAACCTTTCAAATATCATTTGAAACTAATGGAGTCAAAAGTTCCTGTTCCCATTATGCCCTATATTTCTGATTAATCCCAGATGTTTATTGATTTATGAAAACCTCTGGCAATGATTGGGAGAGTTACAGAGGGAAATATGCAGCAAAATGTATTATTTAAAAATGGATTATTTTCTATTTACATCACACTATCTTTTCAGATTGTTTCTCTAAGCATAATCTAATAATTGAACAAACTTGAAATATATGTCTTTTCTGTTTCTGATGAATTTGGTGGGAAAGGATTTAACAGGCTCTATCCAGCCCATCTTGATTTATGAACTGTGTTTTTCTATTCAACGGTAAATTAGTTTTACTTCTGAATTTCCTATGCATAAGATTATTTGACAAGATATCCATCTACAGCAGTCCTCAACTTACGATCATTTGTTTAGTGTCCATTCAAAATTACAACCACACTGAAAAAAGTGACTTATGACTGTTTTTCACATGTATGACTGTTGCAGCATCCTCATGGTTACATGATCAAAATTCAGGTGCTTGACAACTGACAAGTATTTATGACAGTTGCACTATTCCGGGTTTATGTGCTCAATGCTTGTAACCTTCCCAGCTGGTTTTCAACAAGCAAAGTCAGTGGGAGAACCAGTTCACTTAAGAACCACATGATTTACTTGACAGTTGCACAGCCTTAACAACTGTGGCAAAAAAAAAAAAAAACTTTGTAAAATGGAGCACAAAAGAAATTTTGGGCTCAATTGTGGTCATAAGTTGAGGACACCACTGAAATGTCCCAAATGGTAACAAGCACAGCCAATGTTCTTGCAGACAGATAAAGAAGTTTCATGGGGTGTTCTGCTGGTTACTTGCTCACTCATGTGCTATAAGCAAATTCCATGACATAAATTCCACCTGTCCAATAAGAATTCCCCATCGTCTTCATCTCTTCACCCTGTGAGCTCTCCACATCTCCAAGATTTTGTTGCCCTTTGGAGCTGATTTCACAACTTTGTTGCCCTTTCCCATTTCACTGACATTTTATTTGCTTGCTGTAGTCTACAAGGAGAATAATCGTTACAATTATTGTTACAATTATTCTTGCTTCACACTTATTCCATGCTTGATTGCGTTTTTTGCTACCATCATGATATAAAGATGATGAGGATGAAGATAGATGGATAGATAATAGATAGATAGATAGATAGAGGATATATCATTTCCGTTACAAAGATCAGAAACAAGTAGAAATATATACAGAATATATATCATCATATATTAAATTCCAGAGCCATGATAAGGTTTCTCACACAGTTTAGCAATTAATTTTTTCCAAGGGGTCGCATGAGAAACTGAGACTGTTGTGGAAGGTCGAACCAAAAAGCTGAACTTAATTCTGCCATCATCATCCACATGTTGAGGGAGGAGGGAGCTTGGAGCCTTATACCTCAGCCTGGCCGCTGCTCTTCTGCTGCAGGCACAGAAAAGCACTTTCTCTCACCAGCCGACTAAAGAAGCACAGTCGGCTTCTTCTCCTGCTCCCCGCAGTGCACTTATTTACATTTTATTTTCTAATTTCCAACTGACCACATGCGGGCCAGATAGGGCTAGCCAAAGGGCCGGATATGGCCCAAGGGTCATAAAATACCCCGGTCTGATTTAACGATGATGCTAACCTTCAGGATCATCACTTTGCAATATTATTGTCTTACTGCTATTTTACAATATAGCATTGCATCAAGACAGTAATATTTGTCTGTCTGCCTTGGTGAAGAAGCGACTGTAACCAAGTAAATGTCAGTTTACAATTCCCAGGCAAGGCCTTGCATGAGATTATTCTAACTGGAGTTCCAGCTCATTTCTTTAGCATTCCATTGGGCCCTCTTGAAATGGAAGATCCAACTGGAAATCAATAAGGCTGCACACAGCTGTCAGTTCCAGTTGAGCCTTAGGTTAACTTCCAAAGCCCAGCAAATAACTGTTCGTCGCAAGCAGTCGTTCCTGGGTCAGCCATCCCCAAAAGCTTTCCAGAACAGTTTCCCTAATCAAATTTAATTTTCACAGCAGTAGTTAATCTTCAGTATCTTTGCATTTGCAAACCCGACTGCAAACACTTTGTATCTTTATAATGTTTCTAAATGTCGATAACGTTGACCTGGTCTTCTCTATTAAATGTACATTTTGGTTTATCTAAACCATAAATTCATCTGCTATCCCACCCAGGGTGAGATTTAACACTTCTAAGTGGATATTGAACAGTATCTACCACAGGGAACAGGCCAAGCAGCTTGAATCAATTTCCTTATTTCCAGCATACAATATGATAGTCTAGAGTCTATATTTAATATATTTTGTGTGTGATAAATAAACCTTAGAGTCCTAAAAAAAAAAAGGTGGGGGGGGAAGCACAGTTCTTGTTTTAACAGTTACTTTCTCACTGTGGTTTTCTTTTCTTTTTTTTCCCACCCTTCAAAAATAGTCTAGCTGGAACAGCATGTTTCCTCTGACTAACCACAGTTTTAGCTCTAACACCTCCAGAGACAAGTTGCAATAATTTCATTCCAGAGGAGGTTGGGACTGATTCCAAAAGCCTGCAGCATTCTGGGATACATTGATTCCTTCCTGAAGCTCTCCATTGACTAAAGGTAAATAGGGCAAGGCATTCTGCCAACCACAACTGAAGCCACTTAACAGGGCTGGGAAGAAAAAAAATAAAATAAAAAGCAACATCTATTCTAAATGCTTGCTTTGCAGAATGTTCCCTTTGATTCGCGAATGAAAAGTAGGCCTAGAGATTCTGCTACACCCATGCCCAAGTGCACAAAGTTTCAGTTCTGTACATACATAGTCATAAGTTAGAGGGAACTTAAGGGCAGGAATGAATTTGAAAGTTCAGATTTAAAACTTGGGAGTCGTCTTGATTCCGTGCTGTGCCCCAAATTTGAAATAACCGTGGTAAAATTACAT
Organism: Pseudoxyrhopus heterurus; assembly: GCA_032468235.1. NCBI lineage: Eukaryota > Metazoa > Chordata > Lepidosauria > Squamata > Pseudoxyrhopus > Pseudoxyrhopus heterurus. The sequence goes on from JANHJO010004077.1 coordinate 105,619, forward strand.
TTGGAACAACAACAGTAAGCAGTGGAACCATTCTGATCAGACAAGTGTTATCCACATTTCTGTTAAATTACTTTATCAAGCCCAGAATTAAGAAACTTTAGAAGTGTAAGATCAGATCACAGAAAAAAGGACAAAACATTTCTCCCTCTCAGTTATGGTTTCAAGGGTTTCTTTTTTAAAGATTTTTTTTAATCCTTGCTCTTCTTATTTTCCCCACAACAACCCTATTGTGAGGTGAGTTAGGTTGAGACAAAATGACTTACCCAAAGTCACCTAGCTAGATTTTGATGTCTAAGGTGGAACTAGAACTCACAGTCTCCTGGTTTCTACTTCCAGCAGTCTTACTGTCTGGAAGATTCTAGGGAGCAGCCGTAATAAGATTCACACTCCACAGAGCAGTTATTATTAGTATTAACATTTGAAAAAGCTTGATACAGGTATTGAGAAGGTGATATTTCTAGAATACTGATCATCTTTAATCCAGGGTTTCGAACCATTCTGGGCAAAACAGCAAATCTATGATTTTGAAAGTGTACCAAGGTATTCCCATATAATGACTCCCATGGGGTACAACTATCATAGCCACTGATTTATGGAACCTGACATATTCTTCCCCATGTCTTTTGTAGCTTCTCCCTATTTACCCTGGGCTTCCCTTTCTCTTTTTTCTAGATGGGGTGAGGCGCAAGCACTGAATTACTTTCTTTTTATTTTTAAAGAATGCTTATGAGAGCCATGAATCCCAAAGGTACCTCTTGAAATAAAGAATCGGAATCAGAACAGATTTGGAAGAGACCGTGTAGGTCTTTAGTCAAGCAGGAGACCCTATATTATGTCTAACAAGTGGCTGTCCAGTCTCTTCTTGAAAACCTCCAGTGACGAAGCACTCACAATTTCTGAAGGCAAACTGGTCCACTGGTTAATTGTTCTCACTGTTAGGAAGCTTCTCCTTAATTCCTAGTTGCTTCTCTCCTTGATTAGTTTCCATCCATTGTTTCTTCTCTTGCCTTTTGGTGCTTTGGAAAATATCCCAGAAGGATCCAGTGGCAAACCACTTCCATAATATAGCCAAGAAAACTGTGTGCACATGTCCACAAAATCACCATGAGCTCAACTCCATTCAAAGAAGGCTTTATCTTAAGAGCCAGAAAATTACCCAATAGATAGAAACCTATTGTTTTCTTTGGCCACTGTAGAATTCTACTTGGTTTAGAAAAAAAATTCTATAATTTTTGGTATATAAGTATATAATTTGGAAAATAAGTTGACCCACCCCTTCTTTGTGGTAGCCTCTCAAATATTAGAACACTGCTATCATGTCCTCTAGTCCTTATTTCTCTAGAGCAGCCAGACCCAATTCCTGCAACCATTCATATGTGGTGCTAGAGGCTGGTATTTTGTGTAGCAGCTCATTAACTTTCCATTTCCAAAAAGGTAAAAGTTGGTCTGGCAGAAAACCTGGGAATTATCAAAAGATATCCATAAGCATTAGTTATCTATGGGGATACTGAAGAGTCCAGGAGCCAGCAAACTGTGGTGTCAACCAAAATGATGACATGTGAGCAGTAAAGTTGTGTGCCAATCTCACCCTTATATACATGTGTCCCAGTGTATAGCACAAATATGTCAGACAGGGTGTTTGTGTCATAGTCTCATGACATACATTTTGCATTCTCCGGTGCATGTCCAATGCTAGAACTATAAAACCTTGTCAAGAATGCCAGGCAAGAAGGGAGTAAATTGTGTCAAATGAAAGGTTGTTCTCCTTACTTTAATCTAAAATACAAAGCTGGTAAAGCTATCAGCATATTGTTCCTGTTTGCCCCAGATTTGCTGCCATCAGAGGCCCTAAATCATATCCTATCATCTGAGCCATTGTTGGATGAGATGACAGATGCTTTAATGGAGTAAGAAAGATGTCTAAGCTATCAAATGTGCCTTATGGAACATTTGGAAGCTACAATTAATGCAAAAATCCATGTTAGGATAGCAAATAGTTTTGGGGCAGGATTTCTCCAAAATACATTTGCAGTAGCTGCCAATTTGTCTGCGGTCTTGCTGTCTTGATCAATATGCTGATAGCTTTACATTCAAAGTGCTGACCTTAAGCTTTAAAACATGGACTCTTTTTTCTGCATCTCAGAACAATAAAGATGTTAAATACATAGGAGTGAGCATATTAACTCATTTTTGAAAGATTTTTAAGCCCTATTTTTTTTTCATATATGTCTCAAAATGGCAAACATACCAGTTCTCCTTCCTCCTCCTCTTTTCTACACAACAACAAAAAATAAATTGTGTGAGATGCAAGGGACTGTGTGTGTGTGAGAGAGAGTACCTGGTCCAAAATCACCCAGCCATTTTTTTCATGGCTAAGGCAGGAATAATGCTCACAGTCTTCTACTTGCTAGGCCAATACCTTAACTACCATACCAAACTGTGTCTCAATTTTAATTAAATGTATGAATTAAAATACATTTCATGCTGACCTCCCTAACTTGCATCCTAACCCTGCTTTTTAGCTTCCTTTTGATTGTGGCCTCTGGCATGTCACTCAGGGATTAAGGGTAGCCTTCAATCCTACCCCCAACCCAAAGTTTGAAAGCCTTACTTTAAAGCTTTAAATAGCTTAGACCTGAATATCTGTGGGACTTTCAGTGAATACTAAATTGTCTACTTCACTTACATAACTATTTACACAGGCAGCACTATCACTATCTCTGTTTAGCTTCAGGGTGCTGCCAGAAGCTGCATAAAGAACACTTGTGTATTGAACAAAGAACCTGGGTTTCATGTAGGTATATAAAAAGCATGGGAAAGGGAAAAGAAATCAGAGAGAAGCAGAGAAACACCACTATAGCCCCAGATCCTACACTAGTCTTAAAAAAGCAGAACAAACCAACCAGATATAATATCTTCAATAACACTTTGGAAAGGCAAATTTTTGAAAGTACATTTATCACTTTTATCATCAAGAATCTGAGAAAAAGAAAAAATTCTTTCACAGAATTGCTATAGTTAATAATGGTGAGGTTCAGAGATAATTTATTAGTGGGTGCATAATCACCTTGAAGGAATTATGAGTAGGATACATAATATTACACACAGGTGTTCAAAACTGATTGGCTGCCAGATGAGAAGATGTAATCCTGTAGAGGGAACCCACTTTTTCCTTCCATCCTGAGCTTGAGATTGCACCAAGAATCCTGTTGGAGAGAGTTAGTTTCCTTCAACTTTGCTCACCAATGTATCAGAATCAAGTAGACAAATATCTTCTTTCATCACTGGTGTTAAAGCATCATTTCCCATTGGCAATCTGGCATTTCCCCTGAAGCATATACTGTTGTGATATAGACCTGGATGGATGGTGGATGGATGGATTTATACATTATTCAACTCCCATATAATTCTGGGCAGCTTATAATTAGGAGTCTGTCTGTCTGTCTGTCTGTCTGTCTGTCTGTCTGTCTGTCTGTCTGTCTGTCTGTCTGTCTGTCTGTCTGTCT
>JANHJO010004078.1:7461-18073 GCA_032468235.1 Pseudoxyrhopus heterurus
TGGGATGGAAGAGCCACCGCTGCTAGCGAAGCCCCACCCTAGCTCTGGGGATAAAAGGCAGGGGGCAGAGATGAATAGGTGTGGCAGACAACTATTCATCACCCCTGCCGGACAGATTTGTTAGCCTAAGAGCAGGGGTCTTCAGCTACAGAGGATTTGTCGTGTTTGGGGAGTTGGGTCAAAACACAGCCTCAGGAAATTTATCTGCCAGCTGAGTTGTTCCTTTTTTGATGTTATTCACTGTTTATTCTGCCTCCCTCACCCACCCAGCAAGAATCTGTAACAAACTCTAGGAAAAAGTTTATTATTGTAACAATTTCTCAAGTGCAGTGTCCAAAGCTCATTTGTAGGAGCAATGGTAAAACAAGCATGTACATAAAAAGCAAAAAAATATGTCCATTAGAATATAATATAATCTTGTTCTCATTTGTGTAGCTCATATAAGATTACAAATTATTAATAGCATTAAACATTTTAAAACTTTAAAACAATTGATAAAACTCTATACATTGCTTCTGCCTTTCATTTTCATACTTAAAATCAATAAAATTAGTTCCAATTGGTGTATGTCCTAGGTGAAAATTTACTATGGAAGCCAGCGTGATTATTTTAGATGCAGGCCTCTGGGATATAATGCCATTACAAAGGATGGGTGCCGATCTACCCCCATCCCTGCTCTCCGTTTTATTTTTTAGCACTCCTTTAATGACAAAGTAGAGAGAAAGCGACTAGGGAGCGTGGGAAGGAATAGATTTTCCTTAGGCTTCTAATAATTGGGTGGTTTATTTTACTAGTGGCCATGTTGGTCATGAGCATTTTAGTAGGATGCCCAGAACATGATCTCAAAGTTCCGAAGTTCTGCACTGCCCCCCCCACCTCCAATACAGGTATAATCCTGTATACCTCTGACGTAACAGTGTAACTTTGGTATCTGATAGATGCAGGGCCTAAAAGCAGGGGTGTCCAACCTTGGCAAAGACCTGAGGACTTCATGGCTGGCTGAGGAATTCTGAGGGTTGAAGTCCACAAGCCTTAAAGTTGCCACGCTTGGACATCCCTGTCCTAAAACAAAGTGTTTTAGATAACTATTTCCACATTTAAGACATCTTTAAGATAACATCCACTGGCGCTCATGAATTCTGAGAGACCTTTTGGAACCACTCTTTCAAACTAAGACAGAAGGCGGGCATCAAAGCAAAATGTGGTCGCTTCAGCTTCATCACATATTGCCCATCATTATTGTAAAGCATTACCAATTAAATATATATCTAAAATGTTATTTATTTCATGTAAGTACGTAGTGCTACTTAAGAGTAACTGTTGTGACATCTGGGTCTATTCATCTGCATTGCTTCAAAAGAGGAGTTTAAAAAGGAGATCTAATCCCATTTTAGAAATAGAGACATGCATATGTATATCAGATACTAGCCAAACACTGCTAAGAACCGTACTTTATCAAGAAAAGTAAGCATTGCCCTGAGACACCTGTAGGCATTAAAAGGAAAAGCTGCCAATTAGCTCACTGTGCTTCCTAGTGTGGGGGCATTTTTTCCTACAATTGCTTTCTTGCATTGCTTAAGAATCTAGCAGGAAACTAGCCAAAGTAACATTATGCTTGGCTTCATATGATGTGGCAAGACAAAAGGTGACATGTCTGTTTGTGGCTTACCATCTGATATGTATCCAGCTAATGAATTTTATAAACAATGGCTTAGTGTGCATTAACATAGTCTATATTTTACATTTTTATACAAACTGAGCAGGAGAGAAAAGAAAAACAGAGATCCAATTAAGAAGCTGCTTTAATATCTTCAAGGATTTTTTTTAAAAGATAAACTGCATTGTATGGAATGCTGAAAAATAATCAAATATACATTAAAAGTAATTCTTAACAATTCAGAAATAGAAGTCAAATAGGCCAGCCTGGACAACTATTATCACTCTATATCAAATAAACATAGAATTACACAAAAGTAATGATGTGCCCAATTTCACATTAACAACATGTTTTCTTCTAAGAACGCAGATACAGAACTAAATATTTAAGTTACTAAAACTGAGCTGCTACAGATTTCATTTTCATAAAGACCTTCTTCCTGTTTTATGTTGCTATTTTTGCTGTTTGATTTAAAACAGAAGTATCTTATTTACACAAAATTCCAGACCCCAACGTTCATGTCATTTACACAAATTAGAAACTATTTTGGACATGAAATTATTTAACGAACATGCTTTACTTGAAAAATGATATCTAAACATTGGCTCTCACCTCAATTATTCCATCTTGAAAGTTTAGGATTAAATAGTGAAAGCACTCTTTGCTGACACCAAATAACATAAAAATAATGGTGAAAATTAGTTTTCAGTAGCTATATAGAAGAGAGGCTGGAAAATTGGACAACAGTGATTCCATGTATCACCTGCTAAACCTCAAAACAAAAATATTTTATAAAGCAGCTGAACACTACCTCAGCATGCTGTAGAAAGTTATTAAAATGGAGAATTTTGGGGATGCATGGTATATGGTATATAGTAGTCTTGACTTACAACCACAATTTGGATCGGAATAATTGAGAAGTGGTTATCGAACAAGATGTTTTACTCAATGATCACAATCCTGACACACCTGGCTGTAGTCGTTAAATAATTGTGTGAGTTGTTAAGTGGAGTCCCAGGTAAGCAGCGCAGGGTGCCTCAGGAGGACGGAAGAAACCCAGAGAGGCTCCAGTCAGGAGCTGAAAATCCTCCTTGCCAAAATCCAAGCAAGATTTGCAGCCCGAGTAGAGACACTCATGCACAGCCTGCACTAGGTTTCCCCCATATGTCATCCCGCACTTCTTTCCTTACTAATTTGACTCTCTATTCTCTGCTTGGATTTTGGCTCCCTCTCGTCTCTGGAGGCTGGCTGAAAGAGTTCAGCTCCCCTCTGTACACGAAAGGGAACTTTTTCAACAGGGTGCAGCAATGGAGCCAAAATCTTCAGGATTTTAGCTCCATTTCTGCATCTTGCTGAAAGGGTTCAGCTTCCCTTAGGAGGCAGCTCTTTCAGCCAGCTCCCAGCGATGAGAATGGCAGCAGCTTGCAAACCTTCCCTGCCAGCTTTCCCACTGATTTTCTAGAAAAGCTGGCAGAGAAGATTGGAAATGCCAATCATATGATTGCAAGGCACTTGGCAATAACCTGGTCATAAATGTGAACAGGTTGCCAAGCACCCAGATCAGGACCATATGACTGCAGGGTGGTGATGCAATGTTCTGCAAAGGCCAGAAGTGCTTTATGGGCTGCAAAGAACCTTTCCAAGGCCATCGTAATTCTGGACTGTTATTAAATGAAGTTATAAGTCAAGGGCAACCTGTAGTGCAATGAACTGAGGAAGCATAGGAAATTCAGGAAGTTTTCTTCCTATTGTTTAGGGAATACCTGGTCATGATCTTCTGGCTGGAACATCAAAGAAGTGGAAGTTATTATTTTCATATTTAGTTCATTCACTTTTACTGCTGTAGTGACACTTGAACTAGGGTTAATTTGTGATTTAGCATAAAACTATGTCTTTGCCATATAGCTGTCAGATCTTGGGGTTAGTGGCAATGGGAAGAATACTAGCTAAGAAAATGCTTACTCCCTGCTTTAATGGAAGTAACGTTCATTACTTCATTATGTTCATTTACAGAATTTCCATCTTTTTCTACTTATGTCAGATATCTGCAGCAATAACAATAATCTACAGGAAACGCAAGAATAGTAAAAGACAACCTAACGTTCTTGTCCCTCAAAATCAATTTGTAAGATAAATATAGAGGGGTGAAACATTTAATAGTAATTTACTCTTAAATATGAGGATTATTTTGTTCACAGTTCAGTTTTTACAATAAAATAATAAAAATAAAACAGTAGTTGAAATATGTGAAGAGCCACCAGAAAACAGCTTTGGAAACACCATCTTCTCCTGTATGATATCTAAATAAAGTTCCATATCTTCCCTAATGTTTTGTGTTTTATTGAAGTGTTTTTAGCTATGGCCTAGTGGCATTTTGACTCATTGTCTTTGCCTATAGCTGTCAACATATAACCTATATAGGCTAAACCAAACAAGAGCTAAGTAACACACAATGGAAAGTTGATGTCATCTTTTCCATTCATAAAATATAGTTAATACCTCTTGTACACAGCAGTTTATTAGCCCAAGTAGCTTTCTCATTGAAGACGTCGATCAGATTCCATTCCTCAGCCGGTTATGCCTTTCCATAGAAAGCCGCTGAAGATCCTTCCTAATATCTGGATAATCTTCTAGATCTTCATATAATGAACGAACAATGTCTAATTCCCTGTAGTTTCTTGGTTTCACTAATGTGCGGATAACTTGAAGACATCTTTCTTTCAGAGTGAATACTATTGAGAGAAGAATGGATTTTTAACGTTTGTCTGAAGATACTCAAAACTAATGTGAAACAAGCTTAAAGATCAAATATTCTTATTAGCTATCAAAACAAAAGTCATGACCCTCCATGATAAATTAGTCTTTAAAAAAGAAGGGAAACAGCAACGATTATAGAAACTGCTTGAGAAACAGTATTTATCTACTAGATTTGCAGTGAATTTTCAACAGATTGTAAAAAATATAAAGAGAGGATTAGTTCTGGAGATAATGTATTGCAAATCAAGGCAGTTGTGATTGTGAGAGAAAACAGACCAAATAATTGCTAGTTATATATGGATAATGAATAATTTGTGCAAGTTGATGAATTTGTTTCAGTAGAATGTCTTATTAAAGTTGGAAACACAGATGGACAAATTTTAAGAAGTGCAAGTGCTGAGAGGCAGGTAATGGGCAGTATATGATATATTGAAAGAATGGATGTTTGTTGAAAGAAATGAAAAGGCTATGTGTAAAAGGGTAGTTCTGGCCACTTTGTTATTTGGAAGTGAAAGCTGAGTACGTCAGGAGAAAACAAAAATTGAATGAAGTGGGAATGAGATGCTTAAGAACTGTATCTGGTAAAACAAGAAAAGATGGACTGAAAATAAATGCTGAGTGTTTACTGGATCCAAAGTAGCACACTGGGGTGGTTTGGTCATACAGAGAGAATAAAAAAGGACTGAACAAGAAATACATGAAAGAAGAAGGAACAAGATGAGAGGGCAAGGAAGGTTAAAAACGTATGGTGCAGCTGATATGATCCTCAAAATGAGACATTAGAAATGCAGAGAATTTCAGTTGTTGCTTATTTCAGACAAAAAGAAGAGAACCAAACTGCTATTTAGTAATTGCATTGTTTTTCATCATACAATAGATTAAATTATACTGTAATCAATCTTATTTCAGATATTCACTGCTAACTTTACCTGGCAATATAATATTTGCAAATATGGGTGGTCCATTTGTATTGCGAGTAGCTACAAACAGCTCTGTCTTGTTGACAAGGAGACTATCATCTGACTTGGCATCTCTGAATAACCAAAGATGTTCTAGAAAAGGAAAAACAAAGTATCTGCTAGCAAGTCATATACATATATTGAAAAGTCACATATTTTTGTAGATATGAAGATTGCTGGAAGGGAATGTAATTTATCGGGTTTAGCAAAATCCACAAAGATGAAGACTTCTATGGAATGGGAGACAATTACCAGTATAATGAGAGGATTGTCAGAACTAGAGTGACACACAATTAACTGTGCAGATACCGTTAATATTTGTGTGTTCTTTCCAGTCATGCTTGACTAGACAAATCCCTGCAGCATTTTCAGAAGTGGCTTATGCTTGCCTTCTTCACAGGGCTGTGATTTCTTTGGCAGCTAATCTGACCGTTATGTATTAGTATCTCAGGGTTTGTTTCTTCAGTTTCCTAGATCTTTCCATTTTTAATAAAATACTGCATGCTATTTCTGTTTTAACTCCATTTTAGTTATTATTTTTACTGGTTTTGATGGTGCAAGTAGTCCTGGTAATGTTTATATTTACATTAGAAATATAAGACGACACACACATGCACACACCTTTATAATAAAGATTATTATTATTATTCAGTCCCTTGAATACGCATTCATAGGGCTTTCCTGCTTACCCAGTGCAGGAACAGCCACCTTTTCTTGGGCTCAGAAATGCGCCCTGGCATTCTCAATTTGCCCTGGGAACTACAAATGAAACTGCATTTGTATATTTTTCCTGACTTTTTTTTTGAAATTGAGGGGAGCTCTACCACTTCTCTCCTAAAAGGAGAAACATCATCTACTCAAAAACAGACCTAGGAAAAAAGTGGCATTTTCTTCACAACGCAGTTGGGGAAGATTAAAAAAAAAAGGGTGGGGGATCCACCAAGTCAGGGCTGTAGCAACCATTGTCAAGATACCTTCAGTATCATTGCAAAAGCCGAAGACCATTTTTTCTAAGCTTTTCAGCAGAGACAACGCGTTGTTTCCTCCCCCCGCGTTTTTATGTGCAGTCTGAAATCACCGAAAGGCCAGCTTGTTTAACAAGACCTTCCCGTTCAAAGGCTAAGCCTGCAGACCTCATGACTTCAGCATCATCCCCCACGGCTTCTTGCAAAACCCGTCGCCTCCTGTGTATCTTTTTAGCTGCCTCTCGGGGCTTCGGGAAGTGGAAGGATTTCCCTGATAAACATTTTGCAACATTAGCCTCTTTTTGCAAAGGGATTACAACCCGACAGCGGAAAGGCGGCGATCGGCACGTCGCGCCGCGTCCCTTAAGCCGACCGCAAAGCGCTAAGCACCCGCAGCGCCCCCACCGCAAACTACCCACCCAAGTAGCTGTACATCCGGCGGCCGGTGCCCGGTTTCAGGGTGGGATAGGGGCGCGGCTTCCCGTCGAAGTCCAGCCAGACGGGGCTCACCAAGCGGGGGGTGCGGTTGCAGAAAATAACTTGGCAAGGCTCCCGCGTGTTTACCGAGCACAGAGGCCGAGCAGCGTCTTCCCGTTCTCGCTCTTCCTCCTCTTCCCCAGGTCTCTGCGGCATCCTGAGCGCCTCCGGTCTGGGGGCTCCCGCGACCCAAATCGGGGAAGACTTACGCGCGCGGATGGCCGCACACGCAAGCAGCCATTATTTTGCAGAGAAACAACCCCCCGCCGTTCCACGCATGCGCACCCCCGGCAGCCATTGTTTTGCGGAAATCGCGTCCTTAGACGTGAAGCGCTTGCGCACTTCGGATGTTTTGGAGGGACGTGTGGTAGGTTGATGTTCGCTTGGAGGGGGGAAAATCACATGACCAGTTTATAGTTGTTTTGCAACAATTGTTTGAAAGATACATTATAGTCCTCTAGTAAAATAATTACTAGTAAGAGAATATCATTTGGCTGAGATTTGAATAAATAAACTGTGGGAAGCAATGATCAGAGACGTTTTAAAAAAAATCCCAGCGCTTGTTACAGACCAAGGGTCTTCAAACTTGGCAAGTTTAAGACTTGAGGACTTCAACTCCCAGAATTCCTGAGCTAACATGACTGGAAAAGGAATTCTGGGAGTTGAAGTCCACAAGTATTAAAACTGTCAAGTTTGAAGACCCCTGCCTTAAACTCAACAGTTGATTGCTGATTGTCAGTGAGAACATATCAATTACTATTACAGTCTTGATGTTTAAACTTAAGGTATGATGGAATGTCTAGCAGAACCTAGGAAGGCAGAGGAGGAAACAGAACTACTGTATTTGCAAAAAAGACAAGGGGGGAAACTGAGAAAGACATCAAGCAACTAGGTGTAAATTGAATGGAAAAATTGCTTTGATAAGCTTTTAACGTTGTCATATTACCCAACTAGCTATAAAGGTCTATTCAGAAACCCATATGGTTCTTGTTTCCAGAGATTACCATCCTTAGAGGGCTTGACACATGACTTCTTAAATCATCACTAGCATTGATGATGTTACCTAGTTTGGATAATGAAATGTCTGCAAGAAAACGACCAAGCTCAGAGAGCATCAAGGACCTCTCACAAGGCTTCTTTCCTGTTTTTTTTCTGAATTAACAGATACTTTACATGACACATAACTGCCCTGAAGCTGAATGGCTGTTCTACATAACAGCCATCTTTCCCATGGGAATTACTGGTTTCCATCGCAGCCCTCATACAGGGTATTTTATATGCTAAGCCACAATATAGGTGTTATAAATCCATTTATCTGAGAGTTTAATAAGCTGTGAAGTAACCAAGGGGCTGAATCAAGTCCGCTGAGTTCTAGTCATTATGAAGGAGCCAGGAGCTAGGAGACTGTGAGATCTAGTCCTGCCTTGGATACAAAGCCAGCTTAGATGATCTTGACCCAGTTACTTTCTCACAATGCTGGGAAAGAGGCAATGGCAAACTACTTCAAACATGAGAAAAAATAAAATATGAAAACTGACCAGGTGACTTTGTTCCAGTCAGCCTTTCTCAGGCCAACTCGCTTTGCAGGATTGTTGGTGTTGGGGAAAATAGGAGGAAGATGGAATATTAGGTATATTTGCTGTCTTATTTACAAAAATAATAATGGTGGGATAAAAAAATCTTAAAGAAAAAAAAACTTCTGAAAAACCTTGCCAAGAAAACTGCAGGGACTTGTTCAAACAGTCTTTGAGAATTGAACACAATAGAACAGAAGAAAAAAAATATTATGAAGAATGGTAGATGTTTGTTTACTACTCTATTCATTTTCTCATTGAGGAGAACCTTACAAATCATATATTCAGAATATAGTGATTATTGATATAATTTGATTCTGAATTAAAATAAGGAAGATACCTGTTGGAATCCCATTTTTTTTAAAGTTTTCAATGTAGTCATTACCAAAAGAATCATTTCCAACCTACAGAGCAAAAATAAACAACATTACATATTTCAGATTACCCAGCTCATCTTGGACTACATTCTCAAGGATGGGCAAGATGTGAATTTCCACGTTGTTGGGCTTCCATTAGCCCTGGAGACAACCCCTGAAATAACTGCTTTGCAGCGATTAAAAATATTTCAAAATGCAAATATTCTGAATATGCAAGAATGAAAATGTACTGGTTGTTCTTAACACCAATAAAAATTTATTCTATATTTCTCCACTGTCATAGTATTTTAGAAACAGGAGCTTTATATTCCTCAATGTTGCTACAACTCATCCTTAAATCATAAGATATCACTGACTTTATAACATGATTAAAACCCCTTTTTAACATCTTCCTCAGAAGCATGAAGTACTGAATCCAGTGGGGAGTCCTTCCCTCTATATGAATATAGCACTGAACACTGGGAGAGCAATACCATTTCTTTCTAGAATAAGTGCATTTAAAAGTACATTGAAGTTGGGCAGCCAGGTAATTTAAATAAAAATAATTTTAATCAACAAAATGTTACAGAATATTTAAAAATACGTTATGAGGTCTATATTTTCCAACTATGCATTTAATACCTTTAATGAGGAAATCACAAAACGCAAGGTTTGTTGAAAATACAGTTACAGTTATAGAAGCAAAGAAAATTAAACAACATAACATGCTCTATGACCTGTGAAATGATAGACATGGGAAAATATTTCTTAAAGAATGAACCCATGGTAGAATTATTTATTTATCAATCAAATTTCTAGGCTGCCCAACTCCCATAGGACTCTGGGCGGCTTACAACAGCTAAAATGACAACAAAGACAACATTTAAAATGACATAAGACAAAAAAAACTATTTAAAATTTAAAAATTTAACGCTTATAGAATCTTATCTATGCACAGTTTAGTAATGGCAGAGGATGCATACCAGTCAACAAATGCTGAATGTCAGAGAAAAACAACAAAACAAACAAAACACTGTAAAATGAGGTCAAGTAACAAGGATATAAAATGGAAGCCCGAAGTCCTGGGCAGTGTATCTCATATGGCAACATTTTATTAAGGGTTCCATTTAATAAATCCTTCAGTTGAAATCACTGGTAAATTATTGTTGTAACGTATTAGATACACTATGAGAAGCTGGTGGGCAAAACTGAAATAGCTTTAGGTCAATAATAGATAGAATTCCCTTATATCTACTTCTGAAAAAGCACAGACTTACTTCTCTACATTTTATATCAACAACCGTTCTGTGTGACTTTGGATATCCCTGAAAATAACAAAAAAGCTCTCTGGGAATTAGCAATAGCAATATATAGCAATAGCATTAGATTTATATACCGCTTATCAGTGCTTTACAGCTCTCTGTAAGCAGTTTACAGAATCATCATATTGCCCCCAACAATCTGGGTTCTCATTTTACCGACCTCAGAAGGATGGAAGGCCGAGTCTACCTGGAGCCTGGTGGGATTCGATCAGCCAAACTGCTGATCTTCAAGTCTGCAGAGCAGTACTGCGTTCTAACCACTGCGCCACCGCAGCTGCATGCTGATCCCTTAAGACAGCGGTCCCCAACCTTTCAGGCTCTGCAGACTGGCAGCGGCAGGGGGAAGCTGTGTATGCATGTCTGCTTCTTGCGCAAATGAAGCTTTGCAGGCTCGCCTGCTGCTTTCATGGCTTGGTTCCCAACTGGCCACGGACTGGTACAATCCATGAACTGGGGATTGGGGACCCTTGCTCAGTCGACCATGAATTCAATTTTGATACCAACATTTATTTTGGAGCAAAATTTATTAAGAGCCTTGGTGGCGC
>JANHJO010004079.1:9541-22759 GCA_032468235.1 Pseudoxyrhopus heterurus
CAGTAAGTAATGTGTATGTGTGTATGTGTATATATATATATATTCATACACACACACAAATACACTGTATATGTATATACATACACACACACACACACACACATTTATACTATACACACAAAGATATATATTTCCTCTTTCCTTAAGAATTCCAGAGGCTTATACAGAAAGTAAACAATTAAACGGTCTCAGTAAACTCAGTACAGTAAAACAAATTATCAAAGGAAAAAACCCATTAAAATGTAGCATGTAGCTATGCAGTTAAAAAAGGTGTTCACTTAAAAAGTAGTCTGCTTCTGAATTGAAAACATCCTGAGAACAAGCACTTATGTTTTAATTTGAGACTAGATAACACGGGGATGGTCTGTAGTTTTTACAAGTGAGAGTACCATAACTGTGTGACACAAACATTTTATTCCTCCTATTCACTACGTTGCCAAATCTACAGGTAGAACCATAAAGAGTAGCTCTCCGGCTGTTCTTGACATATGAATTGGTTTGTATTGGGAAGGCAGGTTTTATCTAGATTCTTTGGTCCTGAGCCATTTAGTTCTATGGAGACCATCATCATTACTGCATTGAGCCAAGCACTCAGAAGAGATAGCAGCATCTCACAACCATTCATTTTAAAAATAGCTAGGGAAGTCAGTCCTTTTTAATACTTGGTTTGGCAGCCACAAAAAAATCCTAGAGCTAAAGGCTTGATAAGCAAAAAATAACCAGAAGAAGCAGAAGATATTGGTAAGCCACTTCCATACAGTTACCAAGGACACATCCAGGTAGTTACCAGGAATTGTACTCAAGAGAGTTCTTATCTTTTGCCTAGAGGCCCTCAATACAATGCTTAAGGTTCTATGTCAGTGGTTCTTAAACTGCTTCATCCAATTACCTCTTTTGCCTGTCTCTAATAATGTTATTATGCCATTGTAATAACATTCACATCCACTGTTTTCACAAGTGTCTTGGCACCAAGGCAGTTCCAAACTGGATCCTCAACACATAAACAAGCAATTACAAATTGCTCCATTATCCCCAGGACATCTCCAAATTATCCCACTGGGGGTAATTACCTCCAGTTTAAGAACCACTGATCTATGTGATAGGATTCCATTTAACTGCCCCACATAGTCAAAGATAAAACCTTATCCATAATATTTACTTATTGCAGTGTAAAAATAAAAAAGTGTTTTATCATCTGAGAAGAAATAACCATTATATAAGAAATATAGCTGATAATATTGGAGGAAGGATATATATTACATAATGACATTTTCATATATAAATCCTGAAAATGTAAACATTTCTACTTTACCTTCTCTTAGTTTCTTTGCTCTTTCTTCCAATGCTTGGAGTTCTTGTTCATTTTTTAGTTTCTCTTCTCTTTCTCTTTCTTGATTCTGTTCCTGCTTGAAATCCTCCCTTTTTCCTTTCCAATCTTTAACTGGCTGTTCCTAAAAATATAAAGGTAGAATGAAAAGCTCTTCAAAAACCATTTGGATGAAATTAGAAAATATTTTGTCATTTCAATTCATCTGCAACAAGTTACATTAACTAAAAATATCAGCAAATTATGATCAAAATACTCTTAGTAGAAAGAGTAGTGTATACTCCTTTCCTACTTAAGGAAGATGCTACTACCTGATATTCAAGATCCCTTTTAGCTCAGCCACCATCTATTCCATTCATGAAGACTTTCAATTCTTAAGAAAGGCTTTTCAGGGATATGAGAAGGACTCTCATTTAAAGAAGTAGATAAAAAGATGCTGCCTGCTTCCCCCCAATGACTTTTAGCTAGATTCAACTCACAAAATTTTCAGATCTTAGATATCTGAAGAAACCTGGGCATTCCTATATTTTATTTATCATGCTAAAACTTAGATTTTCGATTTGCAGTTGCAAGTAGTCCTGGACTTGCAACCAAATCGGAACCAAAATTTCCATCATAAATCCTTGTGGTCATAAATTGAGTTGGGTCAATTACATGACAGTTTTATGGTGGGCATTAAGTGAATCACATGGTCACTAAGCAAGCAACACAGTAGTTAAGCAAATCCAATTTCCCCAATCAGTGGTTTTTGCCCTAAAAAAAAGTGACAAAAAAATCACAAATTGCAACCACAAGATGCTGTAACTGGTCATAAGTTGGGGACCATGTAATTGCAAGGGTGATGCAATGGTCATAAGTGCAACTAGAGATCCTAAATCACTTTTTCTGACTTATATTAAATGAATGGTCGAAAGTCAAGGACTATCTACTTTCATTTTAACACAAACTTTTTCAACAACATGGAGAGAAGCTGGTGACTAAACAGAAGACAGTAAAAAGTGGAATTACAGTTTCAACTCACCAATTGGAGATGCTCATCTTCTTCCTTTTTCTCTGCTATTTCATCAGAAATGAAGTCTGGTGGCAATGGAAATTCTATCGGGGAAAAGTATCCACTAGTCTGTACTCCTTTTGTGTTCTGTACTTCTCTTACAGTGTTTTTCTCAACAACTATAATAAAATTAGTGCCACATTTTAAATAGTTTTATTTAAATAAAGAGTTTCAGGAAGTTTACACCCACTTGTTTCATTAGAAATATGAATGACTTAAATGTATATCAAAAGAGAGTCCCTTAGAACATCTGTAATGGAATATGGAGCTATAAAAAGTCTGGAATACTGACAGCAATGAAGATTTAAAAACCTCTTATTAAGCCAATTGCTTCTTCACACATAACAATACCATTACATAATAATTTATTCTTCTTTAATCGAGCTAAGAGTTGGTTTGCTTTAATTTTCAAATGCAAAAATTAGAATAAAGATCATTCACTTTTCAACTGATTAAACACTAAAAAGGACAGGCAATGGATTCAATGTGCTAGAAATACAGAAATATTGAGAAATCACTCATCACTGAGTGATACATTATTTAAAGTAAACCTTCACAATTTTGTATATAACTTAATATAATATTTACCTTTTTTTCTTTGTGTGATATCCTGTTTTTTGGGTGAGTGTTTTAACATACGATTAGAATATATATTTTTTGCATCTAATTCTCTCTCTTTTTCCTAATAAAAATAGAAACATACAAATTGTCAGAAAACTAAGCAATTCTTACATTATTTCTACAGTACCTTGTTAAGATTTTTGAGATATATGCCCAATATTTACATTTCAATTTTTATAAATATGTGTCTTGAAGTTATGTGAGTAACCAGATAATTCTGAAGTGTTCAAAGTGTTCAGCCCAGATGTTTTATTACTTGATATGATATAATATACCCTCTCTTCCCAGAATATAAACTCTATACTCCTGAAGGCAAAATAACTTTCAGATGTGGAATGGGATGACATAAAATTATGTAACAAAAAGTGTGTACTACTATTCAGTTTTATAAGGCATGAATGATCCTGTGAAAGGAAGGATATACTTTGACCAATCTTTAAATAGATCATTATCAGGTTTTTACAGGGGGATGTACGATACATTTGCAGTCTAAGGAAGACTTCTTTTGAATAACATTATGTCTGTTGCAGCCCTAATATGACTAATGAGCCTAACAATTTAGACAAAGCCGGAACATAATTTTATATCACAGGGATTCTCAAACTCCATAATACTCTAATTGCCTAAATCAGTAACATGAATTTGTGTAACCCTACCCAAAAATATAAGGGACGCGGTGGCTCAGTGGCTAAGACTTGTCGATCAGAAGGTCAGCAGTTCAGCAGTTCGAATCCCTAGCGCTGCAAAATGGAATGAGCTCCCGTTACTTGTCCCAGCTTCTGCCAACCTAGCAGTTCGAAAGCACGTAAAAAATGCAAGTAGAAAAATAGGGACCACTTTGGTGGGAAAGTAAGAGCGCTCCGGGCGCCTTCGATGTTTAGTCATGCCGGCCACATGACCACGGAGACGTCTTTGGACAGCACTGGCTCTTCGGCTTAAAAACGGAGATGAGCACCGCCCCCTAGAGTTGGGAACAACTAGCATGCATGTGCAGGGGAGCCTTTACCTTTACCTTATATATTTATTCCTACAGAATTCCATATACCATCGACTTTATATGATTCAACTTAATTAACAATTGACAATGACAAAAGCAATTTTTGAGAAACAATCAAGAGAATCTGGGGTTATTACGCCTAAAGAGCATTCCAGTGCCAGGTGACTACCAAAAGCTTTTTAGAGAAGGAACGGTGATCTGGGAACAAAAGGGAAACAAATATCTCACCCAAATCTTTAATAAAGATGTGGGGAACGATCCAGGAAATTATAAACAAGTAAGGCTGATCGCCTGGGACAAAACTGTGCTGGATTATTAAGAGATGAGGTTATAAGTCTCTGGGTAAATCTCAGATGATTACAAACAAAGAAGAGAGATTTTTTTTCCCACAGAGGTTGACAAAATGCACCTGCAAAACCTGCTCAGTTTTCTAGTAGCAGCTGCAAAGAGGCAAAGGTCTTAAGCAACAGCAATTCCTTATTCAAAAACAAAAAGAGCAATAGACAGCCTTGCCAAAGGCTTATAAAAATCAACTGAATTGAAGCAACTGGACTTTTGCAATTGTACACACACAGAGACACACACACACACACACGCCTGGACAACACACTACGTTTTTACATCTCAAAGCCAAAACTATAGACAGGAGAGCTTTTGCAGTGAGTCATCCCCCAGATTGTGATATGTTAAGTTTAATTCTCATAAATTTTGTTCCTTAGATTTTTCTCCTACCTTTATTATTTTTATAAATAACTCAAAGCGTTGAAAATACCTAATGTTCTGTCCTTCACCTATTTTCCTCACAACAAACCTATGAGGTGGGTTGGGCTGAGAGAGATGACTAACCCCAAGGTCACCCAGGCTGGCTGTAATGCCTAAGGCAGGAATAGGAATAGCTAATATTGTCATAACTGCCCAGAGTCATCTTGTAAGGAAATGGGTAGCACAGAAATTTAAAAAATAAAGCAAAGCAAAACAAAATAAAATAAAATAAAATAATGAATGAAGGCAAATATACATGTCCCAGGATACTGTTGCAGATTCCAATCTGGGCCAGTCACCAGGATAAAATAAAATAAAATAAAAAGTAAAATAAAATAACAAAACAAAACAAAACTACATCAAATTATAGATGCTGAAATCTAATATAATTGAAAGGTAGAGGCTGAACCAGAGCTGCAGATCATTCAAAAGATGAAAGTATTTATCTCTAATCCTGTTCTAGGTCCCACCTTACAAAATCTGAGGCATCACATCTTGTATTGTGAACAAGACACACAGGGAGAGAGAGAGAAACACAACTATAGGCAGGTGCTTGAAGAAACACATTGTTTAACTGAATTAAAAATGTTGACAAAGGACAAGCTTTCATATCCGAAACCTCAGCTTCCTATTTGATTAACTGTACTTTTAAGTCCGTTGCTGTCTCTGACACTTTGTGCTGTTTCTCCAGGCTGTGCTTGAACAGCAACGCTCCCTCGCTGCCCTTGGCACATTGAGTGATTCATGCCTCTGACACGCTTTCTTATTCCTCCCATTGCTCAGCTCTTATCACATTTTTTTGTTTCAGAGAAACAATTTCCATCGGTATTATTTGGCTTTTCATCTTTTCCCATTTGTTACACGTCCGTGCAGTGCGCTCCAAAGGAAGGACGGGGTGAATCATAATCATGCATTATTTAAAGGGTGTTGGTTCTAAAGAGCTGTCTTCCTTCCCTTGATCTTGGCTGATGACGATGATTGCTGGACTGCAAATGTCCATTCTCTGAGGCAGGCAGAACGCCTGCGAAGCACAGTTCACAAAGCTCATCATCAATGATATCGCTCCATCTCTACTTGCTAAACAGCCAGGCAAACACTGACTGAGAGGGAGCCTGATCTGCCTCTGGCCATTGTATATTTTAGTTATGAAATCCAGTTTCTCTAGTACATACTATTTTCTTCCTAGAACACAGCCAAACAATAGCTTGTTCCTGTTGAGCAAATGTTCTTATTAGCCTGGTTAGTCACAACAGGCAGGAAGTAGCAACAAAATCAACTCTTAGATTCCCAAGATTGTTGATGCACTAAATAATAATATCTGGACCATTTTTAGTCTCCTAAAACAAAAGGTCCTTAACAGTGATGGCTCAATCACCTGACATTTATAATTAATTATTGTCTTTAAAGCACATTGCATAAATACCCCTTCCTAGATAAAAACCATGAAATCAATGATAATGTATCCTTAAAAAAGCAAATGATAAAACATATACAAATGTAAATACAAATCAATAACAAAGAAAAGACAGAAATTTAAAAATTACGCCAGTATTATTATTAAAAGTCCTGGGAAAACAAGAATGCTTTTAAATGATAATAAAGATGGCACTAAGCATACATCCTTGGAAGGGCATTCCAACATTGGGAGGGGAGATACTGAAAAGGCTTTTTTGAAAGCCATCTGCATGCCTTAGCAATGGAAGACACCAGATACAGGTCCACTGAAGATGATCTTAAGGTATGGTAGCATATGGGAAGAGGTGTTACTTCAGATACTGTGATCCAAACTGGGAAGGGCTTCCAAGCTGGGAGGGGTTTGGTAAGTTAAATTAGCATCCTTAACTGGTTCCAAAAATGAACTGGGAGTCAGTGAGGATCATAAAAACTAACATGATGTATTCCTGTTGCACCGTTCTAATCAATGTTCTACCTACCACTTTGAAGTTACTCTACCATCTTCTCAAGCACATGGCAGTAAACTGATTAAGATGGCTGGAGTTCAAATGGTGGCCCATGTTCGGCTGGTACTGTAACTAGACAAATTGATAAAATTGCAGGATATAGAGGCACAATTATTAGAGAGGATTTAATAAGTCACTGTGGTACGCCATCCAGGTTGATTAGTCTACTGAGGTTGAACAACAAGGCAACAATGCTTGTTTTTGTGCGATATATTTTTCAGGTTTTGCATGAGGATATGTTATGTGCACTTTTGTTGCCAACCAATACCACAGCTACAGAACTATTCAAGTCTTTGAATGATTACATATCAGCAAAATTGAATTGGTCATTTTGTGTCAGTATATGCATGGACACAGCAGCTGCCATGACTGGACGGCTTTCTGGTTTCATTACTCAGGTCAAGGAGATTGCTAATCTCTTGCACAGTGTCATCCATAGAGAAAGGCTGGCTGGCTAAAAGAAAAACATCACTGCACTTAGCAACATTTTTCAGGATGTGATTAAAATTATCAACCACATTAAAATACATATATTAACTCATGTTTGTTCGCGCAGCTCTGTGAGGAAATGAACACCGAGCACACACGTCTTCTCTTAAACGCAGAGGTAAGATGGCTTTCTAAAGGTATGCTGACTCTGTAAACCACTTAGAGGGGGCTGTAAAGCACTGTAAAGCGGTATATAAGTCTAAGTGCTATTGCTATTAGCAGAGATTTTGAAAGAGACTGAGCCAGGGCCTTCTTTTTGCTACCTGGTGCATGATCACCTATCTGTTTTCAAAAGAGTTTGAGCATTACTTCCCAAGCACGAAAGACCCCCAAACAGCCAAAGAATGGATCCGTGACCCATTTTTGAATAAGCCAAATGAATTGACTCTGTCTGTGCAAGAAGAATATCAACTGCTTGATGGTAGCCTTAAAAGTACATTTGAGTCAACTTCAAATCTCCATACTTCTGGATTAAAGTCAGGTGGAATAACCTGAGATTGCCACACAAGCACTGAAAATCTTGCTCCTATTTCCAAATTCCTATTTTTGTGAAGCAGGGTTTTGTTTTGTTTTTTTCAGTGACAGCAACCAAAACGTGATTATGAAGTTGTCTGGACTTAAGCAACACACTTCTGGTATCACTGTCTCCCATCACCCCCAGATGGGATCCTCTGTTTGCAGGAAAACAAGCTCAGGACTCCCACTGATTCTGCATTATGGTGAGTTGTATAATTATTTCATTATGTACTACAATGTAATAAGAATAGAAATAAAGTGCAGAATAAATGTAATGTGCTTGAATCATTCTCCAAACCATCCCACTCCCGGTCCATGGAAAATTTTTCTTCCAAAAAACTGGTCCCTGTTGCCAGAAAGGTTGGGAATCACTGTTATAATGTATTGTTGCCAAGAAAAATACATGGATATAGCTCAACACTCAATTCATTTCACCATTTATAGAAAAAATGATTTCATGTAGCATTTCAGGCAGATATACTGTGGCCCCTTGTACCTGATTTCCACCTACATATCCTCAGCATCCAGAATATACTCAATATGAGAGAGTGGAGATTACTTCATTTGATCAAAAGTTTATATGCAGAAACATACTTGTGCAAAGAATATTGTTGATCAAACTTAAGGTACCCCTACCTGTCCTTCATGACATGTAACTATGACATCCTCACTACCATGGGCAACTGCATCTTGTCAGTCTCTATTTTTCAAAAAAAGCTGTTGCCTATATTCTAAAAACAAATCCTTGTAAGCAGTTACAGAATTACAATGGGGAGAAAATCTTGAATCATAATTCAGAAAACCCTGTCAATTCTAAGAAACGGACATCTACCTACATACTTCTGAAAATAGCAATAGCACTTAGACTTATATATCACTTCACAGTGCTTTACAGCCCTCTCTAAGCAGTTTACAGAGTTAGCATATTTCCCCCAACAATCTGGGCCCTCATTTTACCAACCTCGGAAGAGTGGAAGGCTGAGTCAATCTTGAGCCTGGTGAGAATCAAACCACCAAACTGCAGGCAGACGGCAATCAGCAGAAGTAGCCTGCACTACTGCATTTTGGCCACTGCGACACCACGGCTCAAAATCAGGATGAAGAGCTTGCTAAAATAAAAATTGCAATGATGAGCAGTTCTATTATCCTAAGTGCACCTTCCTTAAATTGGAAAACTAGTCAGGCAGCAATAAATACTGTTCAGACTGAATAAATACAGTGAGTACAAATTAGTTGGCTCCTCAAAGGCATGTAAGCTGCAACCCACCATGATAGACCTTGTTAGTTTCAATTTGCTGCTGGTTTGTTCTATTTACTTAAGAATTAAGCATCCTGTCCCTAAGTTTATACTAGATTTTATCTCATCATGCAATTGTGATTGTGCAACACTTGCAGCGCATGCTCTTGCCAAGAAAACAATCAGTGCAGCACCTACCATAGGACTGTTATTTTTATTATCTATTATTGAGGATACCAATTGATTTTATTCATAAACTAATTAATATAAATATAGTCTAGTTTATTTCTCTTCTGTATTCCACTTACTAAGGGATCTCTGATCTCACAAAAAAAAGGAAACAGCTTTGATTTTAATAGCTGGATTTCATATTTTCAAGTAATGGTTTATAGTGGTATTGGCTTTCATGGCTAGCATCTCTTGGGCATGTTTGGGCTTCAGGGTTTAGTGACCATGGTCTAGACTATAGATTTCCTGATATTTCACTGGCTACTGTAGCTGGCATCTTTAGAGCATAGTAGGCCATCTTGCCCCCGAAGATACCAGCCACAGTCGCTGGCAAAGCATCAGGAAATCTGTTGTTCAAACCACGGTCACTAAATCTTGAAGTCCAATACTGACCAATGGATTATGGTCTCCATGATTGGTAAATATAGAGTGCAGTGGGTGAGTAGATCTACTGTATCTCTACTCTTTTATTTAGCCTAGTTTTTTAAAAAAACAAAACAGCAGCACATGGGTCTAAGATGCCAGATGATTTCTGAAGAGATAGTTGTGCATCTGGCAGGGAGCAAAATAAGTGTCCAACATATATGTCCTCTCTGATATTCATATATTAAAATGGTAACACTTCAACTAAGATGCATTAAGAGCCGCGATGAAAAACAACAATGCTTTTTAGTTCCTGTAGCAGCAGAGAAAATATAAGTAAACATATTTACTGAAAGTGATCTTGTGTCTAAAATACTCAGATGCCTTCCTTTCTTCAGCACCACTGTTGTTTTGTATTTTTTTTTTTAGAAAAAAGGAGGTTTTTTTGCTATGTTCCTATTGATGAGTCACTTGAGCAGTTGGCTGAAAAATAAATGACTGAGAACTAGAAGTAGTGCATAGATGACGTGCATAAAACTAATAATGATAGCCTGAAAACTTAATAGGAATGCTGGCATTTAATAGCTATGGTTTTGTAACTCTGGAAATAATCTTAGAGCAACTAGTATGTTGTTGTTCCTAGATTGTTGACATATTTTCACCTTTTCCAAAAGCTGATGGGTGTATTGCTAAAACAACAATACTGCTTAGTTACAACTTTGAAACATACTGTGTGCTATGTGCTGCAAACTATCTTGTAACTGAATTGAATTTCAAATTACACTGAGGAAAATAATCTCAGTATATATCATTTCAATCAGAGTCACCTCAAACTGTGAGATGGGGGTCCAATAAATTTTAATAAATAAATATTGTAAACCAGGGTAGCATTTTACTTTTATGTATGATAGTCAAGGTCAGCTCACACCATGTTGCTTCCTGAGCTGAAGGACATGATGAAGCATCACCATCTGTTTCTGCCTGCAGATGCTGGTCAGCTTGACCGTTCAATCTTATTGGTGAATAGTGATCTCTACAGCACTGAGGGCAGTGAGTTGATTTAGAGTTCTCAGAGCTAGTGATAGCAATAGCAATAGCACTTAGATTTATATACCATTTCATACTGCTCTACAGCCCTCTCTAAGCAGTCTACAGAGTCAGCATATTGCAATCTGGGCCCTCATTTTACTGACCTCGGAAGGATGGAAGGCTGAGTCAACCTTGAGCCAGTGAGAATTGAACTTCTGGCAGTCAGCAGGATTAGCCTGCAACATTGCATTATAACCACTGTGCCACCACAACTCTGTGATGTTATGGGGAAGGGAGAGGGAATTCAAGATGTTGGTTATCATATTTAAAGCCCCATGTGGCATAGGGCCAGGTTACCTATGGAACTGTCTTTGGCCCATTACATCAGCTCATCCTATCCAGTCACACAGAGAAGGTATGTTGTGGACCCTATCAGTTAAAGAATTCTTATTGATGGTGTCAAATAATATAGCCTTCTCTGGAACCCTCTGGAACATTCTCCCCTTCCTCTCAAGGTGAGATGGGCTCCTACTCTCTTGGCCTTTGGAAAGATTTAAAAATATGGTTGTGCTATCCTGTATGAGGTTCAGAGAGAAGCACACAGCTGTGGGGCTGCTTAGCCCTTCCACCCCCCTGCTTTAATTAACTTTTTAAATTGAATTTTAACCATCCTTGCATCTTTTAAAATTTTATATACAGCTTTTTATGTTTTAATATTGTATTTATGCATCACTCAGAGTCCTCTATGAGGCAGATAGGAGATTTCAAAATTCGATAAATAAATAATTTTGATAAATAAACATCTTGGAAGTAACTCTGTGTATTTTTCCTGGGCTTAGGGGCCTGACATTGGCAAGACAAGACCCTGCATGGAATGTATCATTGACAGATAGCTGAAGTGTCTGACACTGCAAAATCCTACCAGTGGCTAGAAAGGACTGGACTAAAAGCCCTGAGGCACTGATCGTACCAGCACAAGAACAGCCTCTGAGCATCAGTTCAAAGAAACAGGGATCTATCACACTAGATAGGGCCCAAGGTGCAGACTATGCAGAGAGGTCTCAGAGTCAGTACCTAGTGGTAGGGTGTAAGATGCAGACTGGAACACCATACACCAGTGATGGCGAACCTTTTTTGGTTCATGTGCCCCCACCTACAATGCAATGCACCCCTCCCCCCTGCACATGCGTGCGCACCCCTGTGCATGCGCACCCCCAGGGTTTTAGCTCAAAAAAGCCCGAAAAACACCCTCGTGCATGCGCCCCCCGTGGTTTTAGCTCAAACACCTGTTTTTTGGGCTTTTTTTGAGCTAAAAAGGGGGCACACATGCATGGGGGGCATGGGGCCCCTGCGCCGACAGCAACCCCACACACACATGCACGCGGCCCCCCCTGCCCATTTTTAGCTCAATAAAAAGCCCAAAAAACAGGTGTTTTCAGGCATTTTTGAGCTAAAACCAGGGGGTGCGCGCATGCGCAGGGGGCGAGGCTGGTGACAGCTGGCATGCCAGGCGACATGGCTCCACGTGCCATTTTGGGCATGCATGCCATAGGTTTGCCATCACGGCCATACACTTTTCAAACATACACTGAACAGCTGAATAAAATAGCTGGCATTGTTTTCAGGGACATCTGCACAGAGAATAGGCTCAGATCCAAATGGGAGATTCCACAGAAGTCATGAAGAGGGCTAAGATCCAGAGGGACTTTGATCCAGACAGAGAGGTAGGTTCTTGCCAATCAAGCAGACATCATAGTAGTAGGAAAAGAGCAGAAGTTATCAGTGGTGACAGATGTAGTAATGCCAATAGACAGTAACATTGGGAAGAAGAAGTACAAGAAGCTGGAGAAGTACCAGGGCCTGAAGGAAAAACTAGAGGGGATGTGGAAAGTAAAGGCCAAAGCAGTTGTCACTTTAAAATTATATATTTTGTGATGGAAAAATGCATAATTTAGTCAAACTCTATGCATATATTAATGCAGAAATCAGAATAAACAGATTTATGAACAACTACATCTAAAACTAGCATTTAAGCGATACTCTTTATCCCAAGGGTACTGATGACTAAAAATACTGTCTCAATGCATCTGTCTGGTTTGAAAAAGACTGCAATACAGAGACATGCTTAATTATACCATCCAGTAATTCAAAATATCAATGATAAAGCCATCCAATACCTAAAATGACCTCTTTTTTGGCACAATCCTTGATTAAATGTCAGATCTGTGTCACCAAAGAAATAGTATTGTCATCTTTCAAAGCCTAGAAAGGACTTTTAAAAATGCACACACTAGAGTATAGATTGTTTAGCTGTTCCCCCACATTAAGCATGGACTCCTGCTTGCTGAGAATAGGAAACATAATTTACAAAGCCCTGCTTGATACATTAAGGTATATTTAAACCTATTCTAATACACAAGCCATTGGTTATGTATTGCAATTGCTTATTGTAAACCATTATTCTGAACTGATCGACTGCTAAATTAGTATTATCAGCATGATCCTTATAAATTATTGGCAGGTGTCCTTCTCTGGGCTTATGAGAGAGCAATCTTTATACATTTACTAGCTGATTACCCGGCTTTGCTCGGGTTTTTTTTTTCTTTAAGGGAAGTATACTTGTGCCGGCATGCCCTG
>JANHJO010004079.1:49817-61401 GCA_032468235.1 Pseudoxyrhopus heterurus
ACCTGTCGCAGCCCAGAGAGAGCCCTCCACAGAGACCTCGCATCTCCATCCAATCTAACGCCACCTCCATTTCGCTCACCAAACATCTAACAGTCACACTCCAATTCACTTACAATCTTACAATCTCCGGAGTCTGGTTTTTGTGCTGGCTAGAGACAGAGGTTTTCGTCTTTTTTTCAGGCGCTCTCCTGCTGCTTCCAATTACACTTAAGTCTTCTTGCTAATGTCTTCTTAGGGATAATATTCAAAAGCCCGTCCACAAACACCAATTCTCTAATCTTCCTCCTGCTCCTTCTTGTTTCAGAGTATTCCTGGCTTCATGGTGGCTATCATAGCTGCCGCCCAACCGACCATCGGCTATGAGGAATTTTCCAGTGCGGGGAGAGGAGATAAGGCTCCCCTCGACCCACCTGGCTGCTCCTCTTCGCTTCGCCTCCCCTCCAGGGAGGCTTAGGCTCCTTTAGGAGCCCTCAGGCCGGGGGACCTGGATCGAGCCCACCAACCTTTCTGATCAACAAGCTAAGCATCTTAGCCACTGAGCCATCGCATCCCTCATACTATACTATACTATATTGCATATCCAGGGGAAAAGCATCCAATGCATTCTAATAAGGAAAAGTATTTGCAAACATAGCATGTCTTTGGCAAAATTGCAAAATCAGCTATATCCAGAGGGTAGTCCACATTTATTTGCAGATTTGTCCACCCTTGCATTCTTACTTCTTTAGGCTAGTCGGGGGCCCAGAAGCAATAAGCTTTCCAAAACAGAAAGACCCATTATATAAGGAAGGTTTTCAGAAGGTTGGTTGTGGAGCCAAGGTATTTCCTGGTTGCTTCCAAACATAAAATGGTTGCTTCCGAGTAACTGAATGACATGTTTTCTCCAGCTCTCTGCAGCAGTGTTGACCCTAACTGCAGAACTTCACAGCATGCAGCTGCAAGCCTTTCGTGCACCGCTTCTCCTGCAAAACATCACATACTCTCCAGTGGGTGTGGTTGACCTCCACCGCCCTGCAGCTCAGCCAGCATGTGACTTGATCATTAACACGCCAGCCAGCTCGAAAGGAATGTGGGTGGGATGGCATTGACTGCATATTAGGCTTCCCGACTGACTCTCCATCTCTGTCTCCGCCCACCCTCCTTCCCTCCTTCCCTGTATTAATACATCCCCAGCTCACAGATTAGAAATGCACACTGCGCTGTCCCAAACAGCACAGAAACCAGCTGGCCTGAGTTAAACAGCATTTGCTTCTGGTAGCGTGTAGTCTAAGACCGCAGCTTCAATTTTCTGCAGTGGTACCAAAAATAAAAACATTAAAAAAATAGAAACATGTGTGGTGGTCAGTTTTTTTTAAAAAAATAAATAAATAAATAAGTGGGCTTAACACCTTTTAAAATATTTTTGAGCAAAGTATTCATTATAAGCCTTTCAATGTTCCAATCCAGCCTGCTTTTTTTCATAGATCTACATTTTTTACTACCTTAGGCAGCTGTCCCCATATTTTGCACACACAAAAAATTCAAAACACTCAGATTCTTTGGGTCAAGTACCGTCCTCCTTTGGGTATAACTGATAGTGCCATACCCATGAGCTTCATAGGTGTGGGGTACTTTCCCCCTCCAGACACAGGACTCAGCAAGATGGAAAATGGATATTTTGCATTATTGAAATGGCTTCTTATAAAACTATTCAGAGTTAAAGATGATGTGACTGGTACTGTTTTTTATACAATCTTGAAAGGAAGATACATGAAGGGAGGGGGGAATCTAAGGCTGTTACAGGTAATTGGTGCTTCTGTCTCGCAATTAAACACATTGATTGCTTACAGACCTCCAGATATATTGCTTTCCTTCTCTTATTTGCAGATTTTTAAACCTGAATTTGGCAGTCTGCTATTGGACTGGATATAAAGGACAAGGACCCTGAATGCATGACTAAAGGAGTCACTGTTCCTCAACTCTTTTAAAATACTGGCTTTTTCCATCTGTTCAGGGGGAAACATAGAGTCCAGCTCATTAAAGTAAGCAAAAAAAAGAAAGGGGTTGAAAGGAAACAACCTACCCTTGGTTGAAACTTGGTAATATGGGGGAATCTATCCTGTCCCAAAGAAGATGTGGAGGGACATATATAATATTTATATTATACCTATTGGATCAAACTGATGAAGCCTTAAGTTTATTCTCTTCACGGCATGAGATTAGTACTCTTTCATATGCCACATTTATGATATATTCAGAACGATCTTGTGCATGTTGATTTAAGGACCAGATCTATGAAATGACTTTAACTTTCCTCAGGCAACAGCTAGGAAAAAGAAAGTGACCCTGTTCCATTGCAGAGCTATGGATTTTGGCAGCAAAAAATGGAAACCATAAGATGACGGCAAAGAATTTGAGTTTTGTGTATTGCTGTGCTGCCCTCTAAATTTAGTCATCCTGATTTTAAATCTGGTAACCCTAGTCCATTATTTTTTCTCTCTCCTTGAACAGTTTCCATTTACCCATTACTAAAGACTACAATTTAAAGCTCAAAATCAGTGCCTTTATTTTTCTCTTCCCTATCGTTCCCTTTTTCCTTTCCTGAGTAATCTTATAATAAATGACTTCCTTGTTTTCCCTAATTGCATCTCAGCAGAGTAAATTTTTTTTTAAGCTGAAAGAGTCTAGGCTGTTTTTAGATGATGGAAATAAATGAAACCAGTCAGCCTCATTATTTTTTCCCCAGTTTCTTTTAATCAAGCATTCCCAAGAAGTGGAGCTCATATAATCAAGTTGGGCAGGGGGTGGGGGGGAAATCCATTTCATGTCTGCCACTCGATGACTTATTCCATTTCTGCCTGTCAAATGGCACTAATTAAGGTAAGTGGCAGATGGAAATTCTATATTTCAGTTGGGAAGGAGAGTTGTTTTATCTGGATTCATTATTTTTTTTAGCATTAAAAAATATTCCAGTTTACTTTTAGTCCACATGAAGGTCCCATGGCTGCCAGTTCCAGTGCAGCTGTCAACACCAAAATATATCTTCGTAAAATGGGAAGCAGGAGGAAAGAAAGTTCTTCTTTATTAGAAGAAATATATGTGAATGATTTTATTTGGATTCTCTATCCAACTCTGTGGAAAGAATTTGGAAGGATGCCGTTCTTTGGCACTGAAATATGAAACCAGCACCAGCTAAAACAGCCTAGTGACTTGCCGAGCTGTTGGAACTACAGCTGTTATCATTCTTAGCCAGAATAGTTAACAGCTGGGCAGGCAGGCTCTTCTGGAAGGAGCTGTCCCCTAAATACCGGTCAGCAAAGGGCTGAAATAAGCAACTCCCAGACACAATTATTTGAAGACCACAGCCCAGGAGAGAAAAAGAAAAAGAAATGGTAGGACTACAGCTTTTCCCATTGTGGGTTTCTCATATAGTTTCTAACCACCTGAAGACACTTTGATGCAGTGGTTAAGGCAGCAAGCTAGAAACTGGGAGGCAGTGAGTTCTAGTCTCACTTTAGGAACAAATCCAGCTGGGTGACCGTGGGCCAGTCTCTCTCCCTCAGCCCTAGGAAAAAGGAAATGGCAAACCGTTGCTGAAAAATGTTGCTAAGAAAAATGCAGGGATGTCT
Organism: Pseudoxyrhopus heterurus; assembly: GCA_032468235.1. Lineage (NCBI taxonomy): Eukaryota > Metazoa > Chordata > Lepidosauria > Squamata > Pseudoxyrhopus > Pseudoxyrhopus heterurus. The sequence goes on from JANHJO010004079.1 coordinate 53,426, forward strand.
CCAGTCACCAGGAGTTAAAAACCTATTTGAAAGCACGCACACACACACACACAAATATCTACTCACCTATTCACAGAAGCTCAAGAGCATGCTTCCTATCCTATTATCTCCATTTCTGAAAATGCACCCTGTTCATCTTTCATTCGTTTTGCCAACAAGATCCCATACTCTTCTTTCTTTTTCTCCACTTTCCTTTCTCACCATCTCCCTTCCTCCTTTACCTCCCAAACTTAACACTGGTAGATGATGCACCAAGAGAAGATATTTTCCCCTCTAAAGCAATTGCTGCATCTGAGGAGTGTTTGTGATTTGGTACAAAATGAAACTGCAAAGGAATAGGAGAGTTAATGTAAAGTGAATTCGATTTGAAGAAAATCATATTGCCAATATAATTTCATTGACAAGAATAAAAAAGTGGCTTGCTGGTCTTTTCCCAAATTTTTTGGGAAAACCTCTCACATCTAGGACTTCTTGGCCTAATCAAGATTTTAGCACTATATCCCAAAACCACAAAGCCTCACAAGATATTTAATTGGCTTATAATGATACTAAAAGAAAAAAAACATCATGTCCCATTGGGAGAGGTGAATGGAGAATAAAAAGAAAAACCATGCAAGATAAGAATTTTTTAAAAAGCACATTTTTATGAGAAAGAATACAATCTGTTCATCATTTTGATTTGCAGACATTGTTTTGGAAAGCCTAATCATAACAAGTGAGAAACATAAATAAAATTAGACTATATTCGCTATGGTGCTTTGCTTGCCTGAAATAGATTGAAACTAACATCAATTGGTACAGTCTTTAGAATTAATTTTACTTTTGCTTAATTAATTAATTAAGTGATTCAATCTAAAGATTCTAAAGAAGTGCACCCTAACAGCAAAAGCAAATGCAAAATTAAAACCAATGATATACAAGAAATCTACAAGATTAAAGTTATTCAATATGAATTTAATCACAGGAAATTCTGTGCTTGAGGGAAACAAGAAAGACAAGCACAATAATACACTTTAAAAAAAAAATGAATTAATGTAATGTGGACTGTTTGATAAAAGTATAATGGATAGGCAGGCTGGCTGGCAGGAAGACAAATGTACCAAATCATAATATTTATGTGTGAAAGTAAATGATAAATGGCAATTAAACATAAAACAAGAGTCATTATTAATCATGTATATAGACATGATTAGTGCTCATTGAAAATGGAGGTGAAGACTTTTTTTAATCAGTCAGAGTAAAAAAAAATAGGTATCAACCAAAATAATTTTGTAACTCTATTCTACTAGCCTTTTGGCTAATTTCCTGAATGGCTATTTATAACAAAATGGATCATGGATTTCTGATCCAAATTGCATTATAGTCAGATATATATCAATAAACTCCAGCATCCAATCAGTGGATAAATCTTATATATCTGCATTGCATGATGGTGCTAGAAATAGGAGAAAGTACTTTATTCTCAGTGGGACAGTTGTTTTTCCCAAAGGTGCTTTTTCAAAAGGCAACTGGACTTCCTTGGATTTTTTCCTCGAAAATGTTTCACTTCTCATCCAAGAAGCTTCTTCAATACTGAAATGATTATCTTGGATAAAAAGTGAAACATCTTCAAGGAAAAGCCAAGAAAATCCAATTGCCTTTTGAAAAAGCATCTTTGAGACAACCATGACTTGGATGATTGAGAATCTCCATAGATGGACAGTTGTTTGCATATACTTCAAAAGTAGTCCCCTCAATCCTTACATGTCTGTAACGCTGTTATCCAACTTATTTGCTGTCTAACATTAATCAAACTTATCCATGCTTAATTTCTGAGAAGAGCAAAGGGGGATATGGCAGTACCCAAAGATGTCAAGAAGAAACCATGTATTACAGGTGAAAGGCACAAGCTTTAATCAGAAGCACATGTTGGAATCAAGAACAGACATTCTGCATGCTCCAGATTGGATCTGGTATTAAAACTGATAAGACTGAACCTTCAACAAGTGTTTTTAACTTAGTGTCAAACTACATTTGAATTTGAGGAATGAAGTATGTATGTATGTATGTATGTATGTATGTATGTATGTATGTATGTATGTATGTATTTATTAGACTGTTAACCACAAGGAGTTTCTAAGTAGTTTACAGAATACATGGTAAAACAATGATTGAAACATTAAAGTCCCTAGTAGGAAGTTTGAGTCCCATGTTTATTTTAGGCCTTTTACAAAGATTAACAATACTGTTTATCCTTATTTCAGGAAGAAAAACTTCCCAGAATTCAAGAATAGCTGCTGACTTTGAAATAATGCCAGATGATTTTATGATGAACTTAATTCATTATGAGATGAATGAGGATTGTGTTGAATGGAACTAAGTAGTATTGGGCTTTCTCAGTAATCAATAGGAATTTATATTTTAAATAAAATTATTTGATTTAAAAAAAAAGATGGTTGGAGAAAAAAATGTTACAATTGTCTTACTGATTCATTCCACAAATTATTCATTTAGAAATTGAAAGCAAGGCTATCACAAGGAAAAAGGGAAAACCTATCCCATAACTGCTTCTGGAACAACTTCAACTTCCCAGTGAAATCTCAAAGGATGTTATTAATATGCTGGAGATAAAACATAATTATTCTGTAATCCAAGACAAGGCAGAGGCTCCAATTCATATCCTGGTGGGCTGTTTTTATTCCAAGTAGGGATGTTAAGTAAGTAAGGCATACAGTTGACAGTCAAACAAAACATAAGCAATATCTTTGATGTACATAACATCCTCTCAGTGGGGCAGATAATGAAAGCTCCCATATTTGGCAATGAAATCCAATAACTCTAATCTTGTTCTACAAGTGATACTTAGTGATGGAGTTGCTGGTCCCAATTGTGGTTGTTAAGTGAAGACTACCTGTAGTTTATCAATAAAAGTTGTATTACTTGGTCACTAAATAAAGTGATGAATTTTTCATCCTCTCTGGACCACAATTATTTAAACCCAAGTTTTAGTTCATCATTATTTATGGAGTAAATTGACTGTGTTCATCCAAGAAATGCAGCTTGTAAAAGACATATCTGGCCAATTTTTGTCACCAAAGATGCTGGCCTGGCTATTATAGTGTTCATTTGGCAGAGACACTGTCTCTGGGCACAATAACTGTTTCCTCCTTACCTTATCTATGGAATGTGTGATGTACTTGCACACTTATTACACACGTAGGGAAATTGAAACTTATCCTGAGTTCATCCCTTTTGTTCCTGAATTTCAACCTGATCAGACGTTCATGCCATCATCTGCATTTATTTCTTTAATTCTGTAGCCAATATACATTTTAATTGTTTATTTACACTAGCTGCAATTTAGGAGGCTGGTTTGCATGGTGAGTCACTAATATTTTTATGCACCATTTGTCTTTGTCTTAACCAAACTGTTTTCATTAACCTCCAGCTTCTTATGTTTAACCTTGGTGACACAATCTAGAATGGAGAGCATTATCTTTTTAAAGTCATACATCTTAATAAGTTGAGAAGCAGAACTGCCTATTAAATCTGATTATAGCTTTCCATTTTACCAAAATGACATTGAGTTCAAGGCCAAAAAATATAGGGGCTAATTTAGTAATCTGGTAGATAATTCCATTCTTACCTGTGTAGTTCAGTGTGTGCTCTGATTGTTTTTGTTTTTAAACCAACAATATCTTCATAAGGCGATGGCAAAAAACTTATGCCAAGCATTATTCTTTGTTTTGCATTTTAAGTACAATGGATGGCAATCAAACATTTTCCACTGATTTCTGAAGTTACTGAATTGGTACATTATTAGTCATCCAGTCTCAGCAGTCTGCCTGGTAGGAGTGACTGGGCAAAGCTTGAAAGAGAGTATTTGATTTGAAAGAGAAAGATCAAGTCTTTCCCTCAGAAAAGGGTATCGTTCCTCCAAATATAAGATTTGAACTGCATCTTCAAATCAATGAAAGGGATTGAATAGGATTGGGTGCCCACAAGTAGCAACTAAAAAGCATTTCAATACATGTTCAATTTGCCTCCCTACCTTGCATTCTCAAAAGTTGCTGCTGCTTTACTTTCAGCTGTCAACAGGGCTGAGGGGAAGAGAGCAAAGGAATTCGATGGATGCCTCTTCTGTTGGCTGTATTGCTTTTCTGAGTGAATTTGTTTTGGGCAGGTTTGCTTGGAGGCAGACAGAGAGAGACTTCTTCTGTTGCTCCTTCCCCCCCCCCCTTAATTTGATCTGTTCTGAGGTGATTAACTACCTACCGTATCTAAAATCCTCCGTTCAGTCTCAGTGTGTCGTCTGACCCGTATTGTCTCTGTGATTGTTTCCAGACCTTCTTTTCATTCTCTTTTGTTCTCCCTACTTCACAAAACAAAAACACTTTCTTTTTCTGTTCTTAGCTTGTCTGATTCTATATCCCCACTGGCTGAGTGAATTTGAATCATGCTTGCTTTTAGAGTATTTACATACAATATACTGATTTAATTTCACCCCTTCTTGCTTTGAAATCAAAGCACTGCATAAGCAGCACATTATGAATGATTCCCAAAAGAGGCAGCCTAATCCTACTAGTGGCGACAAGCAAGTGGCCAGTGGTGTTAACTTTTCTTTAGAAAGAGTTTCCTTTTGAAATCATTTTTGAAAGTATTTTTTTTTACTCAAAGTAGGACACGTTCTGCAGTGATTTAGCCCATTTTTTTCCAAGGGCAGTCTGACTTCTTCTCTGCTAACCTTTCCTCACCTCTGCTGTCTCAGGCTTCAAAGGGGTTAAAAGAGAGTATTTCTTTATTGCAATAAACAAGCCAGCCATCCACAGTTTACTTGGTTGCAGGTGCCTATCGCCCTTGCTATTTTGATTCTATTCTATCAAGGAAACTGAAACAATTGAGGAAATTATGATGCTTCCTCATTGTAGCCTTTGATCAATATCATTGTCTTCAAATCTCAAATTCAAGTATATTCTTGCAACCTTTATGTCTTAGTGTTTGGTTGATTCACATAATCCTAGAGCCTTGAGATATGTTATATGCTTCAGCTACCAATAAAGTCCTTCGTTTCATTAAACATTGGGTGCCAACTGTGGTACAAGAAGATGTTACACATGGTATAGTTGATCAGCTTATCAAAAAAATTAGTTTTACAAGCAAAGTTTCTGTTCGCCCAAAATATGGCATATAATTTATGTTTCTTGTCATGCCTCATACTCTATGGTCCTGGCTGTCCTCAACATTGATGTGACATGAACATTCTTTTGACTATCTAAGTTAGCTTCCTGTAGAAAAATCCCATCAATATTAAAAAAAAACTATTCTCAGAATGGAATGAAATCAAAATATTCTTAGACTCTTTGAATAAAATATGCTTACAAACAGAAGATTTATAAAGAGTTGAGTGACACCTGAATGAGTACTTCCTACTTTTTAATGTGTGTCTGTATCCAGCGATCTATACTGCTATCCTGTTACATTGTTATTTGTCTCTTAAGTGCTATGTAAGGTGACAGGTTTAATTTATAAAGCATTGTGTGGTCTGGAACATGGTTACCTGAACTCACCTTTCTCATTAGGCAACTTAAAAGGAATTGGAATGAATTGGAATGCTCTTAGTAGGGGAACACAGGTCTTATCTCTATGGAACTGATGGTGAAGAGCGCTGTCTGTTATGATGACAAATTAGCATTTTAAAGCGGGGGTTTGTTTGTTTTTTTGGGTTGAGGATCTGTTAACCTTTAAAGTATGGTGCAACACTTTTCTTTTAGGCAAGATTTTACTGGTTCCACTCCTCCAAGAAAACCTCATATTTAACAGGTGAGTGCCTATTTTTAAAAACTATTCTGTCTTGAAAAGTGTGACCTCAACATACAGGAATGCAGTTTGTGGAAATCTGCCTGTTGTGACTTCATCCAATTTTTCATTTTTCCTATCATAAATTTGTTTTTTCATTAGTTTCTGATTTTAGCAAAGAAAAAGTCTGTAGAAAAACGAATGTGTGTTTTCCTTAGCATACTGCAATTTTGTATGTTATTTTTCTTATAGGTATTTTTGCCAGCATTTTTATAACATTTGTATGTGCCTATTTTCATCACTTAACTCAAATTTCCAAAATTTCTTAAATTTTTCAAAGAACATCAGAAAATTCCAGACAATCCAATTTTTAACACGCAGATGCACATTCACACTAGGTTCGGGAATTACGTGCATATAAAAGTTAAGACTGTATTTATTGCTAGTTTAAAGGCAATACAGAAGGTTTAGTTTAAAAATTGATTGTGGCTCCCATTCCTAAAGGTTTTTCTGATATTGACAATGAATATACACTTGCCTGGAAACTTTTTTTGTTTTCATTTCAAACTGCAGCTTCTGGCCAATGCCAATTTCAACATTCGTCAGCATTGGGTCACTTCCTTAATGCTGCAATTCAGTTTCTACAAATGATTTTCTGTCAATCGAACTACAAAGAGAACCTTTCTTCCAAAGGTTTGTCAGATCAAGCATTATTATTGATGGGGGGGGGTCCCGCAGATAACCTGGTCCTGAGCCATGTAGGGCTTTAAAGGTAATAACCAACATCTTGAACTGGACTCGGAGGCCAATCGGAAGCCAATGCAGCTCACGCAAGAGAGGTGTTACGTGGGTGTACCGAGATGCACCCACTATCGCTCGCGCAGCTGCATTCTGGACTAACTGAAGCCTCCGAACACTTTTCAAGGGTAGCACCATGTAGAGTGCGTTGCAGTAATCCAACCTCGAGGTGATGAGGGCATGAGTGACTGTGAGTAAAGACTCCCGGTCCAGGAAAGGGCGCAACTGGTGCACCAGGCGAACCTGTACAAAGGTCCCTCTGGCCACAGCCGCTAAATGATGATCCAACCGCAGCTGTGGATCCAGAAGGACACCCAAGTTGCGTGCCTGCTCTGCGGGGGGCAAAGACTCTCCCCCCAATGATAACAAAGGGCAATCAACTGGACCACGAGGAGGCAAAATCCAAAGCCACTCGGTCTTGTCAGGGTTAAGCTTGAGCCTGTTCTTCCCTATCCAGACCCCCACAGCTGCCAGGCACCGAGACATCATGTCAACCGGATCACTAATCAGACCCGGGGTAGAGATATACAACTGGGTATCATCAACGTACTTCTCTATCCTGGTACCTGCAATTTGGAATGAGGTTACCCCTGAGACCCACATAGCTCCTGTACCTATGGGGTTCTGGAAGGCCTTGTCAGGTTTTATATTTTGAGGCATTGCCTGGATTGCCATCTTGCAATAATGTTGTCATTTCTTTTGGTCTAATTCATTATATTTCATTGTTTTTATATTCTTCACTCTGTGACCCAACTAGTCTTGATTGGAGTTGGGCAACAGCAAAAATAGAATGAAATAATTTGTGGAGTCTTCTTAATGGAGAATCAGGATTATTTTCCAGACAGTAAACAGTAATTCTTAATTATTGTACTGAGCTACCCATAGAGTGCAGCGAATATCCTTCGCTTTGCTTTTGCCCTTATTTGTTTAATAGTTATTTTGTTTGCAAGTTCTTAGTTACAATGCCTTGGCTTTAATTACTTGAATAAATTTTAATGCAATTAAGAGGTTGAATCCCCCTTTGCATTCAGGTGATTATTCAGAGGCAAGGGTGCAATTTGCATGCCATTATTTCAATAGGAAAAAGCTTTCTCTACATGAAAAAGAATATGCTCATAGATGAATGTATGAAGGCAGCATATTCTTATTTTAATATATGTAAAAAGTGAAAGGATATCAGATGATGCATTCGATATTAAATCTTTGACAGTATAAACAAGAATATTTTCCTCTTCTCAAAGCCTTATGAGTTGCTCACGGTACATATAGGTCTAGAAACTAATAGGATTTTTTTTTTTCACATGGGGAACATTTGTGTGTATGTTTTATTCACAAACATGAAAAGCTGCTTTTTCCAAGCCCAAATTCTTTGTCCATGAGCATCTGGAAGTTTCTCCTCTGAT
>JANHJO010004079.1:93786-125188 GCA_032468235.1 Pseudoxyrhopus heterurus
TAGGAGGACTCCCAGCGCCCCCACTGGATACGGTAAGGGGTGTCTCTCTCCCCCCCCCCCCCAGGTGTGGGCCGGAGGGAGGAATGGTTTCTACTTTTAGGCTCTGTCCCTCTCGAAGGGAAGATGCACGGCTGAAGCGGCGGCCGAGTGCTTATTTTTTCTGTAGAGGTCACCCTCCACCCTGTCAGTAATGCCTTCTTTTCTCCCCCCCACCCTCCGCTCCCGCCATTAAGACCGAGCGGCTTGCTGCCGAGTAGTGGTGAGGCCGGAGAAGGGTGGGAGCCCCTTCCCCTCGATCCATTGCGTCGCTTAACTTCAAAGTCCTCCTCATTAAACGGGGACGAGGGACAAGGGTGTCTGGTGTGTGTTTTAAATAACCTTACGTATATGTACGCGCCTATGTGTATAGTGTAGGCGAGGGTGGGTGGGTGGGGGAGTGATTTCCTATTCTGTTCCACAACCATCTTTGGCTCATTTTAATCCGGTTTAAGAGACTGTCCAAAATAAGGTCTCTTCTTGGAATGGAACGATTTTGAGTTTGCGATCCTGTATCTATTTACTTAGGAGTGAGGGACTCTGAATTCAAACGGACTTTCTTCTGATAGACGTGTATGGGACTGCACTGCAAAAGTAGTATAAATCTTATGTAATGGTTCCCTCCCTCCACTTTATCTTCCCCGCGACTTAAAAAAAAGCTATTTGCAAGGTTTGTTTGTTTTTTTAAAAAATGTTCACGGTTTTTTTTTTTTAAAGTATGCTATCACCTCCCTTTTTGTTTCCCCTTTTTTTATTTGGCGGCCCCACGGATTGGAAACAGACAAGGAGTTGAAAACTTGGACTTGGTTGGAATTTTTTTTTTAAGCAAAGGGCTGATGTTATTTTGCAGAAGTGGGCGTGCCAAACAAATGCTCAACAGGTCCCGACACATTTTTTCTTTCTTTTTTTCATCTTTACAAGAAGGAGAATTTCAACTCAAAAAAAATTAAATATCTTTGGAGTTGCTTTTTTCACTTCCAGCAAATGAATCATATGATAGATTTATCCCTTTGGCGTTGTCTGTCACATAATGACAAGGAGAGAAACTTGTCAAATGTGGTAACTCCAGTTCTTTTTCTGTCCTTCCCTCTTTTTTTTTTTTTACTTTAGAGCTATGTTATAGTGTGGATCTTTTAAAATTGCACAATTCTTTTTGTCAAGGCCCAAAAAGAATTTTAAAAGTTTCATGCAACTTTTGAAGAGGATATTGCAGAATTGGCTGTGTCATTTGTATATGTCTCCTTTTTGTTTATTGTAAGTTGCCTTCTTGCCATTCATAAATACCCTAGGCAGTTTCATAAATTTCTGGAAAATCTGTGCAAAGAAGTTAAGGATAGATAAATGTATCTAAATACATTTATCTAAATACATGTTTAGTATTTTAAGAATAAGATCTTATTTCTAAATTTCTATTTCTAAATTAACAGCCATACTATATAGTAAGATTTCTTTTTTAATGAAAATTAAGTCAATGGATTATACTGAGAAACCCGGGTGATGAATGGATTTGTAAATTGTGATACAAATGTAACAATATTTGAACAGACTTGAGTGAGAATTCTTGAAAATAAAATAGTTTAGGAAAAGTATACAAATTAAAGTTACTTTTTGTTTTAATATTTATAAACAGCCTTTAATTTGACATGAATTAAATGCTCTATTAAATAGCTAATCTGTTTTTTTTGTGGTTTGATTATATTAGACAAATACTATTTGATTAAATTAAGATAACTTTCAAGCAATTGGGATACTTTGTATTAGAATTATTACTTAAGAGACATTGAAAACTATTAAGTCTACTTTTTAAATATTTTTTTCTTGGGGTCAGTGCTTCGTAAATCCTTACATTTCTGATCTCAGGCTAATGGTGGTTTCTTTTATTTATTTTTATTAGTATTGAAATTATGGAGCCCAAAGAATCGTTGAAATCCACTGGAGGGGAGGAAAGAGGGAAAAGTGCTCACTTTCATACATCCTTTAGGGGTGGTGCTTCTGTCAAGACTCCTGTATCTACACTGTCTGCCTCATCTCAATCTGACTCCAAGCAACCTGTTCTGTGTGACTTGCCAAAGGGGTTAGGAAGTAATGTGCCGCAGCCGGATCTCTCCAAAGCAGTGTCACTTTCAATGGGACTTTATATGGGTGAAACAGATACAAAAGTAATGGGAAATGAACTTGGATTTCCTCAGCAAGGCCAAATCAGCCTCTCCTCTGGAGAAACAGATTTTAGACTCCTTGAAGAAAGCATAGCAAGCTTGAATAAATCCTCTAGTCTGATAGAAAGCTCAAAAGGAGTTGCATCTACTGATGTGTCCCTAGGACCAGAGTGCCGAGCTATGACTAGTCGTGATCTTACTTTAAATCAAGGGTCTTTAGCACAAGGCCAGGTTGACAACAGCGGCAACTTGAAGCTCTTTTCGGAAGACCAAAGCACCTTTGATATTTTGCAAGATTTTGATTTGCCACCAGTGTCTCCTGGAAGAGAAACAAATGGAAGTCCTTGGAGAATGGATCCTGTTCTGGATGAAAGTAGCTTGCTTTCGCCTCTTGGTGGGGATGAGAGTTTTCTTTTGGAAGGAAATGAAATGGAGGATTGCAAGCCTCCCATTTTACCAGACACAAAGCCTAATATTAATGAATGTGAGGATCTTTTGTCAAGTTCTACAATGCAGATGCCACAAGTAAAAACTGAAAAAGAAGATTTTATTGAATTGTGTACCCCTGGAGTAATAAAGCAGGAGAAAATAGGCACAACTTACTGCCAGGCTAATTTTTCTGGGGCAAGTATGGTTGGAAATAAAACATCTGCCATTTCTATTCATGGTGTTAGCACTTCTGGAGGACAAGTTTACCACTATGATTTGAACACTGCGTCTGTCACTCAACAGCAGGATAAGAAACCAGTTTTCAATGCCATTCCATCTCATTCTGCTAGTTCAGAAAATTGGAATAGATGCCAGGGATCTGGAGATGATGCCCTTACACCACTGGGGGCTTTGAATTTTTCAAATAGATCTGTCTTCTCCAATGGATATTCAAGGTAAGATACTTTTTTCTATTTAAACTTAATAGAATTCTTTTATGTAATATAAAGGTAGTTATAATATGTTCATGTTTATTATCCTTTCAGTTAAAACATTTAATTCTTAGAAAAATAAACTATATGCAGTGCGGGCAAGTCATTGCAATTTTATATTTTATAATTATGATAATGAGAAAAAAAATAAAAATAGCTGCTTTGCCATTCAAGTTACATTTTAACCAAAGATAATGAATTAGTTTCCATTTCCATTTCAATTAATTTCAGTATTTATTTCAATACTGTATTGGTTCTCATGATATTATTGAACAAAAATCTATTTTATTTATTTATTCCTTACTCATTTTAGCCAGTAAAATATAAAGCCTAGGATTTTTGTAGTAGGATTTCAATTTTAATACTCAACATAAGTAAATTTAGGACGATGTGCAGATTAAGCTATGGGAAGTAGGGTTTTTGACATTGCTAACTATGGAAGAAATATTGGATATACATTCAGATTTAGAAGTATAAAATTTGTTGCTGTCATCTAATAAATTTAATTCTATTGTTACATCCTTTTTTTCCTGCAAAATTAAATTTTCATTTAATGTTTTAATCTATATTTAAGTGATTTAAGGCAGCTATATTCTAACAAAAGTTTTATCTTTAATTTCTGCAGTATTTAATTTTTTTCTTCTAACAAATGTTGGCATTTTCTTTAATAAACTTGGTGTTCCTTTGAAAGTTGAGTTCCATTGGATTTTTATATTACCAGTTATAATTTACATGTGAGTTTGTTATTGGAATAAAATATTAAAGTATTGTATATTGAATATAGTAATCCAGTTTCCATTGGACTATTTTGTTCTTTTGCTTTTTCGGTCTTTGTTAAGAACATAAGCACATATTAAATAGAACAGAACATGCTTCAATTTTCTATATGTTCTGTTTTCACTCATGACAATTACAATTATATAGAGAAGATTGATTTGTAGTGCAATGTATATTGCTTCATATTAATTTGATTTTAAATAACCATTTTTAATAGAAATAATTTTATAGCACATACTTGTTGCAAGTTGCCTTTTATGACCCTTACTTTTCATATTTTTATTATATTGAATGTTATGTGGTGAATTTACAACAAATCTCATGGAGTTAAAATTCTGTAAATAAGATGCTTAAATCATTCTTTTTGTAAAAATTTCAACAAAAAGAATACCCGTTAAACAGTTTATAGTTTTGTAGTGAAGCTGTATACCTGTATGTATTTAGGTTTATGCTGAAGTTTTTTTAAATGATTTGGCGTGTCTAAAGTCTCTGAAATGTGTATGAATTCCAAATACCTTTTGTCTTTTGTTGCTCAGTTGAAATCCCTTTTTCTTACCTTGATTTTTATCTACTATTTAATATAAAACATAAATTAAAATGTTTCTTATAGATTGTATAGTTTATTTTTTAAAAATGGAAATATATATATATGGTTCAAATAATAATGACTAGCATTATTAATCACTTGTTTGCAAGTGAACTTCCACCTTGCTCTCTGTCCTATGCTTCTCTAAATTTGTTTTATAGCATTCTTCAACATTTGGTGTAGCTTTAGGATTAGAAGTTGAGCATGTTCCATCAAGATATCTACTCTGCTAATAAATAGTGGAAATAAACAGTGGAGTTCAACTTCTAAAATCTCAATTACATTTAAATATTTACGTTGAAATGAGCTTTTATAAGTTGGAATTGGCTACTTGAACTAGTCACCATAATAGCGGTTTTGTCTAAGGTAACATGATTACCACTCTTCCATTACTGGGAAATGGGTCACGTTTTTATTAATTTGGTATTTTGAATTGTTAGGTATGATAGGATATAGAACTTTAGTATTTTTGAATATTGTAAAAGAAACTTGTGGTTAACACAGCTTTTAAACTAAGAAAATTCATTTCTTAATACAAGACAAAAATTGTTTCTTCCAATATATTATTTAAAGTAATTGATATAGTTACTTGGGGGGTGTTTTTATTTTATGGATGTATCTGTTTCTACAAAAAAAGAGTAGAAACATCTAAAATAAGAACTTTGATTACTTTATCTAAATGGGAATACTTAATTCTAGATCAGATTTTACACTTCTTAAAATTTACATTTTATATTATTGTTCTAGGCAATAAGATACTTTCAGATAGAGGAGTACTGTACATTAGTATTTGCCCTGTTTCCTGCCCTAGTTTATTTTTAAATATTACCGTATTTTAATAAAAATCTACAAAAATACTTCAGTAGCAAGGTGTCATGTTGTAAATGTCTTGCTGCTATTGATAAGAACTCCTCTGAGCCTCAAGATTATCATTGTTGATTCCTAGCATTAAAATATTGAGCTCTTTTTGATTTAGTTATTACCTCAGGGAGAGCTTACAGTTGTATAATGGGTAAAAAACAACTTGCAGTTGTTTAATAACTTAAGAAAAAATATAAATAAATAAATGATGAAATGTAAATGTAAAAGCAAAAACAAAATTGGAAAACCAAGAGTAATTATACTAGTGAATACAAAATATAAATCTGATGTTCCACTACTGCAATATTTTTATATCAATAGAAGACAATATGTAGTTTGGGATTGAATTGTGGAGTCCTTGGTGCAAGTTTTAGTTTGCAAACTCCATTCCATTCTAGGACGGAAGATGTTAGCTAGTTGGATAACAAAACGTCTGCAAGAAAACAAGATCAGAGAGCACCAAGGACTCTATATTTCAATATGAAATGTTAGAATTTGTCTATTTGAGATTATGAGTCATATGGGAGCTGAGCATCATTGCAGAGATTATTGTGATTCTTGAGCGCGTCAATTGGTTTGGAATAGATTGTGCTTCCTACATGCTTTTAAGTTTCAGATGAGTTCAGATTTGTGAAGTTATGGAAATCAATACTAGCAAGCTGGAACAACTATGTTTCTCCTTATACGTTGGTTGGGAACACGAACAAAATATTAGGAACAATCATGGTAAAACACTACTACTGTATGTTAAACAGCATACTAAACTAAAGCTATTTTTATGAAGTTGTCTTAAGTAAACTTTTCTATTGATATGATTTAATATCTTTTCTAAACAATTATACATATTTGACTGCCAGACCAACTTATTTATGCTATACTTTATTTGGAATCCAATAGCATCATTGTTCTAAACAGTGCTGTTTTGCCAGCAAAATACATTGTTAAAACTTCTAAATCTATCTAAATCTATTTAGAGAACTTACAGTTTCTAAAATGACAAGAATAATGTGAAATACCATTATTTTTAAACTGATCATTTAACATTGAATGAAGCCTACACTTAAATTTTTCTAACCAGGTTTACATGCTGTCACATTAGATAATAGTATTTTGCATGCTTGCTTTCCATAGGAAATAGAGAATATCATTAAAACATTTTCACTCAGTGTCAGTCCTTCAGTTAGCACTTTTTAACATCTTGTCAGGACACAAACAGGAATCTTGGAATGCCTTATCTTCCATTTTTCATCCTTGGTGTTTGGTTATCTGACTATGGTGTAACATGAAGTGTAACAAAGTTTGAAGAAGTTGATCAGGAATATTTTAAACCTCTTTCAGTTCTAGAACATCCATATTTAAAAATATACAAAACCATCCATTTCCAGGGAAAAATGGGGTGTTCAGACATAAATCACACTGAGGGGACTGTTTTACACATCATTATACATGGCTAGATACTAGACAGGTAAGAACAATTTATTCTTTATTATGAGGTAAAACTAAAAAGGCCCCATTTACAAAACTGAACATATTTTTTGGTAATTATCTCTTGTTATGTAAAACAAGTATGTAGCCCATGAATGTTTAAGCTCTTCTTGTATTTAAGTTGCCAAAAAACTTTAAATTATACTTGCTGGAAGTATTAAGTATGGAATAGAATAGAATAACAGAGTTGGAAGGAATCTTGGAGGTCTTCTAGTGCAACCCCCTGCTTAGGCAAGAAGCCCTATACCATTTCAGACAAATGGTATCCAATCTCTTCTTAAAAACCTTCCAGTGTTGAAGCATTCATAACTTCTGGAGGCAAGTTGTTCCACTGAGTAATTGTTCTGTCAGGAAATTTCTTCTTAATTCTAGATTGCTTCTCTCCTTGATTAGTTTCCATCCATTGCTTCTTGTCCTGCCCTCAGGTGCTTTGGAGAATAGCTTGACTCCCTCTTCTTTGTGGCACCCCTGTTATCATGTCACCCCTAGTCCTTCTTTTCATTAAACTAGACATTTTATGACCTTTCTTGCCATAGTTGTTAAATGAATCACTGCAATTGTTAAGTTAGTAACACAGTTAAGTTTATCTGGCTTCCCCATGAACTTGTGATCACATGACCCCAGGATAACATAACCATTATAAATATGAATCACTTGCCAAGCATCTGAATTTTGATTGTGTGACCGTGGAGATGCTGCAATGGTTGTAAGTACCAGTTTGAAAAATGGTCATCTGTTAAATTTTTTCGGTGCATTGTAACTTTGAATGGTCACTAAATGAACGGTTGTATGTCAAGGACTACCTGTATATGTGGAGGCAGTCTGCAAGACATAGACTGGAGTAGTTTTTACAGTGGTCTGTGAGCTAAGCAAAAAGTGGAAGGGGTTTTAACAATTTATCTCTATAAATACTCTCATGTTATACATTATACTTTTTCTAATGCATTGCATAACCTTTAAAAAACAGAAAGGGGGCTTTAGTCATGGAAAAATAGAAAGAAAAGGAGAAAAAGTTGGTAAATGATGTTAGTGGTAAGTTATAGCATATATGATTGTTTAAAAATAAGAAAGTCCACTTGAAATCAGTGAAGAAAATAAATTTGAGACAATAGAGTTGTAAAACTCATTTGGTAGAAATATATGCTTATTTTAGATGAAGATTCCATTGAATAGAGTTTGAAATTTTAATTTTCCATAAGAAATTAAAATGATAGTTAAAATAGACAATATAAACTACTTTTTTATCAAATAAATACGTATTGCATACAGCAACTACTATGTTTTGGATAAAATTACAATTACTGTTCTGTTTATTAGTCCCAGTTAGTGAACTGACTTGAGAAAAATGGCATGCTTCCCACCTGTATTTTTACTTGAATTACAGTAAAGTTATAACCTCAGGATCCTTTTTATGTGTCTCAAGTATGATTGCAGTAGATTGTGCTAAATCATGCTGTACTTAGAGGCCTGCACAATTTTTAAATGCATTGAAGTTTTCTTTTGAGAGAGCCAGTTTGGTGTAGTGAATAAAGGCACCAGGGTTAGAAAGAAGACTATACTTTAGCAAGCCAGCTGAGTGACCTTGAACCAGCCTCTCTTTCAGTCCTAGGAAGAAGACAATGGTAGACCATTTTCAAAAACATGGCCAAGAAAACTGGCAGACTTCTCCAGGCAGTCTCTGTAGATCAAGAAAATAAATAATTTATTATGTTTATATTATATTACTTTAGTGTAATCCTGCTTTTAAACACAATATGCTTCATTTCTCAAAGGTCCTTCCACTGGTAGTCCAACAGTATTAAAGTGATGGAGGGATGTAACGTTTTCTTTGCTTGGAGTCTTCTGCTAGCATTTTCCTTTCAAGAACCATTTCTTTCTTCCTGAGTGTTATGGGGGAGGGAAGATTATACCAGCTATTGAGCTGATGCAGTGCAATCTTAGATTAGGGAAAACTTTGAATCTGTTGCAGCTATAAGCCTTCCCAAGGTGCTCCCTGCTTTGTGTTACAGTGTTTCCTTCTTCTTAACTTTGGGTTTTGTGCTGTTGAATACCAGTCTCAATTGGCAGAAAGGAATATGTGACACCAACTTGCCCCTTATGCAGTTGAAGCTTTCGGAACACCCTAACCTCTGATTTATCCTGCAGCATCTCAAGGGCTACAGTCGTGCAATATGAATGTACTTACATGTAAATATACTTTCACTTATTTGTTCATTCAATTTATATGGCTACCATCTCCCATAGATGACTCTGGATACAATAGTTTTTTTAAAAAGACCCAATAAACAATACACACACACACACAAAACCATGCTAAATAATATTATGAACATATTGAAAACATAAAAATATAATAAGAATAGTATAATTTATTCAGTACAATCATTGGACAGGTTCTACACCACAGATAGATCCCTAGGGCAAATCTAAGATCTTGAGATGTTCTACAGGTCAGGCGCCACATAGAAAATACTCTCTTCCTGGACCGCAGCAGATTACCGTCCTTAGTAGATGGGGCTGTAAAATACATCTTCTGCTGGACTTGATAGAAGCAGTGCCTCAAATCCTCAAAAAAACCCTTGCTACTTTTTTTTGTAAAAAGTTAATTTGCCAGCTAATTGGTATGTGCATATGTGCAGATTATTATTAGTTGAAATCTAAATTTGCAATCTGCTTTCATATCCTGTTCACTATTTCAGGCATTGTTATATTATTGACAAATATCTCCTACTTGCCCCTAGGGTTAATTTCCTGTGTCAATTTTTCTCACTTAATACCAAAGCTTTTATTTTATAATGCATTTACTCTTATTTGTATTATGGACCTTGCACACATATCTATACAAACTATAGCTAATTTTGTCACAAGAATAAGTTATAGTGACTCTCTGACTCTTATAGTTCTCGTGTCTTTCTGTTTCATTGAGAATTCTACTTTCTGTTTCTTCACGTACAACTGATAATTTGTTAATCCTAACTGTAATTTGCATGAAACAAGGCATATTTTAGATCTGTTGAATTTTATTTCTAATGGACTATAATAACATGTTCTTGGATTTGGAATCATAAGACAGATCCTGTCTTCACCATGTGAACGGTATCAGAAGATGAAGGGAGATTTGAAGCATTCTTGACCATTCTAGTCTGCTCAATCCAAAGTGACTTGTATCTCAATAAGAATTCAATAAGATTCTTGTGTTAGCTAAACTCTAAAACTAGTTTTCTTTAACTTTGGTGACCACCATATGTATTAGATTTTATCTTCTGTTATCACTAGTAGCCCAGGAAATCTGGAGAACATCTAGTTGGGAAATCTTTTGTATGACAAACACTTTGCTGTGTCCCTAAAGTCAATTATAGAGTCAATAAGTAGAGGAAAAGAACCACTGTATTTTTATCTACAAGAATAATGTTCTTAGAGAGCAATATATTATAACAGCAAACATGGATAGAGCTATTATGTACAAGATAACAGGAGAAATATATATGGCATGAAGTCAGAAAATGGGTTCTACCTAAATTTTAAATAGATACCACATGACTCTTTTATTTCTTCTACCTGTTATTTATATAATTAATGTAACATGCTATCGATAATAAATTTTAGCAACAAGAACTTAAAAGGCCAGATTCTGTTGCTCACTATACCATGTAATTCACTTGGTTATTTTAAGCAGTCATTATCACAGCTTAACCTACTTGACTGAGATGTGCAATGTTGAAGAAACAAGTATGCCACATTGACTTAATAAAAATTATGCAGGGTGTAAATATAATTAATAAATGGTTTTTACTATAGTCTTCATTACAATTTGTTCCCATCATAATCATTTTTCTCCATTCTCTTAATATTTTCACACCTACTTAAACATATTTATAAAGAATTAGCAATTGGGAATCTGCTGTTTCTGAAGGTATTTTGCTAGCATTCTCTCCACAGATTTTATCAGGTAATGATCCAGGCAACAGTAGGTAACTGATGTACTATCTCTATATCTGGATTATAGGAATAAAAACAAAACCTCTAAACTTCATTTTCAGTAAAACAATAGTAGCAAAATGAAAGCCTTGAATCCCATTGTTTTTTATTCTGAATTTGATTTCAGCAGACAATACATTTCAAGTTTGAGCCTGCTGAAAGCAAATACAGAATGATTTTACAATATACTTTTATTCAGACCTTTTTTAGAATTGATTAGTTATTTGATGGGGTATGTGTTTTTACACAACTATATAGAAATTAAGAGGTAATGCACTTAATTGCAAAAAAAAATCAGTTTCTTTGTTTTATTGTAACCAACTTGCCATGCACCAAAGTTAAAAATGTCCATTCCCTCTACTATTATCAGAAGAAAAATCTTGTTTTATAGAATGGAATGGATAATTTTTAAAATACTTACAACTTTATCTTTAGTTATTTTGATTATAAAAATACTTGTGATGCTGTAATTCTGATTAAACTTGAATGTACTTCTAAGTAAAGCTCTTTAAAATGTGTGAAATGTTTTGGACACTGTATTATCTTTATTACTATTTCACGTTTTAGGTATCCAGAGCGAAATATTAAAGCTAGCTGATTCAGTAGTAGCCTGAGGTACCTGTTAAACAGTTAGCTGCCAGTGATGGATTTTTAATGTACGCATGTGATAAGTTGTTCTTTGATGTGTAGGAATTAAAGGAAGCTTGGGCATTTCAGGACAAGTCTAACTCATACATCAGGCTTCTCCTGTCTTGTGTCTTCCAGATATGTTCTAATTGTCATAATATCTAGTTAATATGGAAAACTATTATTGCTGAACAACATAAATAGTAGGAAGGCATCAGCTTGGAAAGACTTGTGTACAAGTTGTTTATATTTATTCCCGTTGCTTGTTTTTCTTTCTTTACCAGTAGTGTATTACACTGCTGTCCAGACTTTTTATAGGTTGTGTTGTAGTTTAGATTTCTGGAAGGTTTGGTATCTTCACCCTGTTGTCTAGATAAGAGATCTCCAACCCCTGGCCTGCAGCCCACTACTGAGCTGTGGCCCATTTGGTACTGGGCCATGCAAGTGGCTGGCTGGCCATTACACAAGCGGGCCAGCCTGTGCATGCATGACAGCCCACCACTTGCGAGACCCAGTTCTCTCCCCCCCACACCAGCTGTAAAGGTTGGGGACCACTGTTCTAGGTCATTGTCCCTATTAAGAATTATTTTTTGAACCAAGTATTTCAAGGAAGATATCCAAATTTTAGTGGACTGTCACTCCCACTCTATTTATATTAGTCATTTATGAAAGGACTGGTAGGTATTATACAAATAGTTCAACTAGCCTGTTTAGCCTCATTGTGTTTAAAACTGGGATTGGTATATCAATCACTTGATTACTTTTTATTCAGTTATTGCCAAATATATATTGGTAGAAACAGTACTATCTGTGCTGTATAAAGTGGCAAAGTAGTTTTCAAGCAAACTATTTTCTTGAAGCAGCAAGATTAGTGAATTTTTCTTGCTAAGTAATTTATATTATTCACACACACACATTCTGTTTGAATTAAATTAATATTTTAAATGTATTTACAGTATGTTGATTTTAAAGCAGCTTCCTAATTAAAATGTAATGCTGAGTCATTGTTTGTAAAACTTCAAGTAGATTTCGGCAATTGTCTTTGTGACATTCCTTTAGTATGATCCCGGAATAAACATTTATAAATATTTTTTTGTGATATTTTCAAATCCATTTTCTCAAAAAGCAGTCCTTTAGTGTTGCTTTCCATTCAGATATATGAATAAGACTGGCATCTTAATTTTATTATTAAAATAGTTTTCTTATATTAAGCAGAATTAGTAATCTTAGGATTTATAAAATTCTGTTGTATATGATTCTTACATTGTCTTGAGTTTTGAATTATTTGCCTAGATTGGTGTATCTGCTTCATAGCATTTTGAAATAATAGATGTCAAACATGGGAAATCAGGAGTCCAGGCATTTCAAATGAATACATAGGTTTATTTCAAGCTTAAGCTCTCTACCAGAATCTGAACTACTAACAGTCAAAGCAAATTGGCAGTAGATAAGAGTCAACAGAATTCAAGGTGGGCTAGACTTAGATCTCTTGTGGACATGAAGGGACTTGAGACTGATGACGTATTTGACCCCTCCCTCGGGCTCAGCCTTTGTCGTCTCCTACAATAGAATTGGAATAAGCCAGTAGGCTATTGAATGCAGGTTCTGTTAGGGCAAGGATTCAAATTAAAACATCCTAGCTTGACAGACATCTAAGCTCCATTTGAACAGTTCCACTGAAGGGAAGTCCACTATGTCTTTATTGTTTCATAACTTGAATCCATTATTCTGAAACCTGCACCTGGATTATGAGGGGAAAGGACTTAAACCCCTTCTAAGTGGTTCCTCTTCATTTATTAAAAGGATGTATTAAAACTCTCAGATTCGGGTTAATGTCAGCATTACAAGTAACAACCTCCAAAACAGACAACTCTGGGGCAATCATCTTCTCAAAGTTCCATTTTATTAAAGATGTCATATTGGCACATCTGGGAAAACCCGAATCTGAGAGTTTTATCATTCCCCTTCAGTAATCTTTTTTTCTGAGCAAAGGAGACCCAACTCCTTCAGTGACTGTTCATAGGATTTAGTTTCTAGTCACTTGATTCCTCTCTGAAATTCCTTGAACCTATTCAGGTTTCTTCAAATCATTCTAGAAATGTGATGCCTAGTACTCAGAGTACTCAGTGCTCAGACTAGCACTTGGAAGAGCAACCATGAACGTCTTGGAAACAGTAGTGAAGTAATGTGATGTGTTTATAACTACAGATTAGATAGTGCAGGCGGTGGTATTCCCTATGACACTCCATGGAAGTTAAAGTTGGACTTTGAAGAAGCAGGATAGCAAGAATATTGATCTGTTCGAACTTTGTTGTTGTAAAATACTCCTGAGTGAAAATACTCCTGAGAATACTCCTGAGGTGGCCCCTCAACCTATTCCTTTCTGACCATTTGAAGTTAGGATAGACCCCAAAAAAGTGTATTTATGACCCGGATTCCAAGTTCCAATGGCTTACTACCCACCCCACCATTGGTCACATGATTGCATTCTGGGTACTCAGCAACCAGCCCACATTATGGCCGTTTGCAGCATCCAGCAGCCATGTGACTGATTTATGACTTTTTGCTGGAAACTGGCTTTATTTGACAGTTACTGTCAAAAAATGGCCATTGCAGGCTATGGGTTTACTCAATGACATCATATTTGCTTAATGACTGCTGCAAAAAAGGGTAAAATTAGGTGCAATCACATGATAACCTGCTTAACAACCGGCACAACTTACAACACTTAAGTCTTTCGATAGTGGGCAGGCCATAAATGTTTTAAATAAACAAATGGGTCTTGTGCCAGGTGCTTTAACTGATCTTGTTATTAAGTGAAATAAAAATACATTACATTTCTAGACTTGTGGTTGAGATAGAAAAATTTTATTTTTAAAATGTTAAGATTCCTTGCTGAATTTGTAGTTACTTCACAGTTTATTAAAAAACAGAGAATTAAATGTCCTAAATATATTAATATGTTTACTTCCAGTTAGGACAGTATAATGAAATATTTATTTGTGTTTTATTGCTGTATTAGCTAACTTTTTGGTTGAAACATTTCTTAAACATAAATGAACATCTCTAATTCATCTGTAGCTATGTTAACAGTACAGTACAGTGGAGTTTACTCATCACAGTCCTAACTTGGTCATGTGACCAATCCAATTTTACAATGTTTTTTTGTGGCGGTCATTAAGTGGCTGGCACAATTGTTAAATGAACATAGGGTAGTTGCTAAGTGAATCAGTGGTTTTGTTGAAAACTGGAAATAAATAAATGGCCAATTATGGAAGGATATTAAACAAGGACTACTTGCATTCTAAGAGTTGCTTAGTGGATTCAGACTAAACCCAGATTTCGAGTGGAGTATGCTCAAGAGAGCATTTCAGTTACCTCCTCCTTATACTCACAGCTCCCTCTGCTGTTGAAGCTAAAAAGAAATTAAAAGTTTCCTTTGTATGCATAGAAGTTCTTTATATACTTGCAAATACTGATGACCCATTCCTAGAAATATACAATAATGTTAGGGTTTGATAGAAGAACAATCCAAAATAAAGAATTTTTGTCTGTGTATTGCAAATATTGGAACTTAGAATCTTTCATGCAGTACAGTTAATCTTCCGTTAATAGTCACAATTGGGGCCAGCAACCTAAGTGACACAGTTATTAAACAAGACATCATGTGACCAGAGCAGACTTATAACCTCATTTTGGCTGTGGTCATTAAGCAAATCATCTGCAGGTGTTAAGTGAGACATCACACGGCTGTGACTTGAAATTTTACTGCCGGTTTCTCCGTTAACTCTGCTTGTTGGAAGCCAGTTGGGGTGCGTGCAAATGGTGATCACGTGACTGCAGGACACTCCAATGCTGTTAAATGTCTGCCGGTTCCAAAGTGCCCAAATCTCGATCATGTGATTGTGGGGACCAGCGACCGTTGTAGAGTTACTTTTTCAGCACAATCGTAACTTCAAACAGTTGGTTAACAGGGCGATTTGTAAGTGAGGACTACCTGTAGGGTCTGTAATCGTAAAGCTCAACATCACGTTGGCATACCATTTAGCCACAGCAATCCTAGCATTCCCCATTACTATTGTTAGCCAGTGACCAGTGATTTCTGGCTTCGTCTCTCCCAGCCTGAGAAGCCACAGCCCAGTAGCATAGTGCAAAGCCCAACCATTGCCACCCCTGACTGCCCTGTGCTCTGTTACCCTAGTTGATCTTCATTGTCTTCTTGCTTCTGCTGCTGATGAGGCATTCCCAGCTTGGCTCTTCACAAGGCAGCTGCTGGCCAGATGAGGCCTTCTTTCCAAGGCCTTGCAAGGAAAACATCATACACAATCTCAGCTTCAGGTAGCCAATAACTGTCTCATAAGATGCCAGGCTAGGAGTACTTGGCAGCAGCTGGAGCAAGAAGATGGCAAAGATCATATTGGGGCAGCAGAGCACAAGTCAGCAGGGACCTTCGAGTGCAGGGGGGCGGAGACGTAGCGGAGAGAAGCAGGTAGGGGGATTTGAAGCTTCCCTGAGATTGTAAGTGTAGGTGGGCCGCCAAGCATCCAAATTTTGATTCTGTGAAATGAAGTTGTACCACCGGTAAGTCTGGGGACTCAGGCATAAGTACTGTACTATTCATTAGTGCTGCCATTGCTTTGAACAGTCACTGAACTAATGGTTGTAACTCAAGGACTACTTGTAAATGGTATGATGTGAAAGGCTATCTTTTTGGCATGAAGATTTTTACATTATGATTTGATGCTAAGGTCCTCAAGCATTTTTTTTTTTTAGTTTTGGTGAATTTACTGGTTCTTTTATCTCTTTGCTGTATTTTTAAAATATTCCTTTTTTAGTTTCATCTTGTTAATCAATTTCTGACTATATAGGCCAACCTGAAGCTGTGAATGAAACACATAACTAAATCAAAAATGTTTCCTGTATATACTCTGAAATTCATCAATATGAGAGTCTGCGTGTAGGTATAAGCAAGATAGGAATTGTTCACAAAACATATTACCTAACTATTACACTAAATGCACAACCATAAATTTGGTTCCTATGTTAATCCTTCTAAAACCATGTGTTTTACCAGAGGTTTTAATACTGAAGCATACTGAAAGATGGAACAAAGCCTAGGACCAGGGTTTCCTTTGTTCTTTGCCTGCTGGCTTATATTTTATCAATTTAACATTTTTAAAAAACCACTTCAAATAAACATACATTAGTGGTAAATAGAACCTCCATACCTTCGTGTCTGTGTCATTCCTTCAAAGAATTGACTTTATCGCAGATTTGGAAACAAACCAGGGATAATTGTATGTGCTTATAAATTCTTAAAACTAGATTAGGATTAAAGTGAATATAAAGTTCAAAACAGAGGATTCTTAGTTTAAGCTAGAATGAGGAATTTCTTAATAGCTCATTATAAGCTTAAGACTTTTATTCCAAATAAATCTTTGGTTTTGTATACATTTTGTTTTTTCCTCAAGGTAACTAATCCTCTGCTTAGGAGATACTAAGTGGGTTATTGAACGAAATATTTTCAGATGCTTTAAAGTGAATGAACATAACAAGTTGCTATTTTACTTTACCTTACCTAAAATTGCAGAATACACTTTTTATATATGTCATCTAAAAGAATTTCTTGATTTTAGTTTTTAACTCAAACTTTATTTTTACTTTGCAAAAATTGTCTTTATGGATTTGGCATTCTGGTTTACAATCTAGCATTCTGTGAGTTGAAATCCAAAATGTCTATAGGCTCCTACCCTATCAAACAGTCCCTGAAAATGTTTCATATAGTGTAATTTGAATTTGTTTCCTGTAAAGCAAAAGATAGAATCGGATGCTAGAATCTTTCAGTAAATCTACATAATACATCATAGCATTGCAGAAATGTAGCAAAACTTTTGCATCAGACCAGTTCAGCACAAGTTTGTATGCACAGTAAAAAGCCTTGAATGACTCAGATGTTGATTTTTTCAGTTGAAATAATAGATCAGTAGAAAAATATTTTCATTTTGGAAGAGAAAGCAACTATTTGGAAGAGAAAGCAACTATTATCTATATATTTCATATTCAGTTTCAATCTCTGTTCTAAGACACTCTCCCCGCCCATCATTACTATTACCAAGCTAGAGTTTCCACCATTCTATATCTGTACATTTGGTTTTATTTCCTTTGGTAAGCATTATCTCTACCTTTTCACCCAGATCTTTAATAAAAGTATAAAAACTAGAGCAGGGATGTCAAACTCGATTGTGTCACAGGCTGCATTGTGACGTATCACGACATTTTTTGCCTTTGCAAGCCAGGGTGGGCGTGGCCTGCCAGTTTGACAGGCCTCAACTAAAGAGTCCAAGACTGGTCCTGTGATATTCAAGTCTGTACTACTAGTTTGAGGAGAAACAGTAGATTAATAAAAGTTGATACTTGTGTCATCCACCTGACTACTTGTCACATCATTCGGAACACATTACTTACTTTGCTTCCCAGAAAACCATAGAATATTGATGCATTGCTGAAATCAAGACAGATTAGGGCTACCTTACTGTAATCTACTCTGAAAGTTATCCAATATAAAATAAAATAGGAGACCCCAACTAGGCATCCTCCGGACAATGGTGATCTCACCATTCAATCCTTTCAATTTGGAAGCGCTTTGGTGCTCCTGACAGGACTGTAATAATAGTAGTCAGACTACAGGCAGTCCTCAGGTTACAAACATTTGTTCAACTCTTCAAAGTCACAGAGGAGTTGAATGAATAGTACTTAAGCCCAGTTCCCAAAAGTATCGCTGTTGCAATACTCCCTTGGATCATGTGATTAGATCAGACTTTGGGTACTTGATAACCACCCACACTTACAAACGTCAAGGGTGCATCAGCTGCCCCACCCACTTATCTCCTCCCTCTCTTTCCCCTTTTGGCCCCCTGCACTCTGGCCTCCACCACCTGATAAGCACTAGACGGAGGATGCCTTGTCAGCAGCAAAGCAAGAAAATGGTGAAGTTCACGGCAGTAGGGGAAACAGGGTCTTTGGATCACAGGTGGCCTGGGGCTTTCCAGGGCAGCTACAGTTTTATGCCATGCTGCAGTGCCAGACTGGTGTGGCTGCAGCTCAGGGATTCTTGCAGCCTCAGAGCCACTGTGGGCCAAGAATCCTCTGAGCTTGCTGCTCCACAAGGCAAGTTGCAGTGGAATTGAAAGGCAGGCAGGTCCTTACCTTGGAAGAACCAAGGCTCAGGGAGAACAAATTTGGAAATGGCTTGGGTTGACTGGGTTCTTGGCTATCGATCAGTGTGATTCCATTAACAATGGCTATGAAGAGTACTGGAATTTCTATCATTAAATGATGTGGTCATATGACATTGAACTTCATAATCATTTTATGCCACTAGGCAACATAAATTCTGGTTCTAATTGCTATCACAATGCAAGGATTACCTGTAGAAAACTTGTTGATAAATGCATGCTGACTTCTGAAAATTACCATATTTGTGAATAGCTCTGGAATCCTCTCAAGTATCAGTCAATCAGAGCTTCCTCTTCTCCCTTTTTGAAGACAGCGACTTTTGTTTCACCATAGAAACTAGGCAGTGTTAATCATTTTATTACATGTGCTCTATTGAGAATAAAGTATGGAATACATATACTGTAAACCCAGATTGTGCCTGAAAATCCGTTGTGGGTATTAAGAACCATATCTTAAAAGAAAAACAGCAAGCAAAGACAAAATGGTTAATGTACTGCAAATTATTGGAAAATCATCAAGGGGGATTTAAGATTAAATCAAGAGAGCAATGAATAGCAGAAAGATATAGATATCAATGGTTTTCCTATTTACACTTATCATGTCTTGCTCCACTTGCCTCTTCCAAAGATCACCTTTCAAAAAGAGAATCAACCGATGCACCATGCCTTGTACCATCCCAAAAGTGGGTACCATTTTGGAAGCTCCTCACGAACTGAGAATTGCAGCCACCCTCAAAATGCTGCCCACTTCAGGATGACACAAATTGGTTTCTGTATAGGACAGCTACTTTGACCAATACTCTTTCAAAAAAGCAATCTTCAGAAATCCTCTTTCCGAAAGAGTGCCCAGCTGATCAATATGTGGCCTTTTACAGAGCCACTTTGTGCCATTCTGGAAGTGACCACCATTCTTGCAATATCTCAGTTTTGGAAAATCACACCCTTCTGAGAGATCATGTAGATGTAAATGACGCCCACCTCTAGGATATTGCAAGGTGGCCTATGCAGGAAGACTATTGCATCAACATGGCCCCTTTTGGAAAGGCGATCTTCAGAAGCGGTAAGTAGAACAAGCCGTAATGGGGCAGAAAATCCCAAGGGTGTGGGACCCACCAAGGAAGAAAGTACAAGAGGTCCTTTGATCAGTGGAAAATATGTGATTAAAAGTGCTGAAATATACATTACGTGATGATTTTAAAGAGAATTTTTATAAAATGCATTGTTGGTACATTATGCCAGAGAAATTATCTAGAATGTATACAGGCACTTCAGAATGTATATTATGAGCAACATGAAGGAACATTCTATCATGCTTGGTGGACATGTAAAAAAGTTTAAAAAGTTTTTGATTCAAATGCTTACATAGATACAGAGAATCTTAAAGATTAATATTCAATTAAAAGCAGAACTATTCCTTTTATGATTATTAGATACAAAGATAAAAGTCGTGGAAGATTATTTTAAATCTATCTATCTATCTATCTATCTATCTATCTATCTATCTATCTATCTATGATTACTGCAAAGAGATTACTATATGGACAAAAATGGAAAGATTCAACCCACTATGGAGGAACGATTGGGTGAAATTAACGTATCTTGCTAAGTTGGATAAACTAAAGATAATATCTATATTTATTATTAACTGGAAACTCCTTGTGGACTTTTTGCTTAAAAATAAAAAGAAATGACTTGTGATTATGTCTTTCTTGATTAGGCAAGCAGATTATAGAAAGGGGAGAGTCATGATACAACTTTAGCGAGAGAGGTTAAAATATAATAGTACTTATAACTACAGTGAAGCAATTGGAAGCCACTTCTTTGTATGTTTTTTCTTTCTTTTCTACTTTTCTTTTACTTTTTTCCCTTCCTTGTATTTTTAGCTTTCTTTTTGATTTCTTTTTTTCTTACGATCACAATTGAGCTCAAAGTTTCCGTTTCTAAGCAAGACAGTTGTTAAGTGAGTTTTGCCCCATTTTACAATCTTTCTTGCCATAGTTATTAAGTAAACCACTTCAGTAACACAGTTAAATGAATCTGGCTTCCCCATTGACTTTCCTAGTCAGAGAGTTGCAACAGATGATCGCATGACCCCAGGACACTGCAACCCTCATAAATACGAGTCACTTGTCAAGCATCTGAATTTTGGTCACATGACCATGGGATTACTACAAGGTTGTAAGTGTGAAAAATAGTCATGTCACTTTTTCAGTATTGTAACTTTGAAGGGTCATTAAATGAATAGTTGTAAGTTTGAAGATTGTCTGTATGCAGAATTGTCATGGTATTCCAAGTGTAGTTACATTGTGCAAAATCATTACTATATTGGCAGTTTTATTCTTTCAAATCATAATGCCAGTTCAATATATGTTTAGTTCTATTTTAAGAATATGATTCATCTACCCAAGATCCATTTCCGGATGAGTCACTGCCAATTTAGACCCATTGATACATATATAAAATTTGAATTTTTGCAACAAATATGACTCATTTGCCCTTGCTTACTTCGAACTCCATTTGTTATTTTAAAACCTTCTAATTCAGTCTGGAATAAGTTTTGGGGGGCTTTTACAATCTTTCCTACCACTGAAAATTCGTAATTAAAACAGAATATATGGTTTTACTTCTTTCTGCAGAGCATCCAAAATCCGCTTCATGAAAATCTGCCTTAGAACTGAATAATAATGCAACTCCTGATGTGTGCTGTACTTCCAAACATTTCATGAAAGTGGCATTTTTGAAACCTTAAAAGGAATTTGTGGGCCATAACAAAATAGCTGTGATAACAAGTATCCAGAAATAAAATATCCATTTGCTAAAAGCAAAGATTGGTGAGCCTTCTGGTGGGCATTTTATCTACAGTGGAACCTCGGAACGCAACCGCAATCCATTCCCGGACTGCAGTCACGTTCTGGATTGGTCATGTTCCGAAGTGACCCTCACCACACATGCGCAGACATTCTGCGCATGCGTAGAAGGGGAAATGGCGCAGAAAGGACTCTTTCCACACCTTTTTTTGTTCACCAACTGAGTTTTGAGTCAGGAACCAATTCAAAACTCGGCTTTTTCGGTCGTGTTCCAAATTGGTCGCAAACGGAGGCATTCGCGAACCAAGGTTCCACTGTATTTGTAAAAATCTCTCTTTATCCCCAATAGCTAATCTCTGCCTTTTTACTAGCACCACAGGAGCTGTGGTGGTGCAGTGGTTAGAACGCAGTACTGCAGACTATTCTGCAGACTTGCCGATCAGCAGTTTGGTTAATCGAATTCCACCAGGCTCCAGGTTGACTCAGCCTTCCATCCTTCTGAGGTCGGTAAAATGAGAACCCAGATTGTTGGGGGCAATATGCTGATTCTGTAAACCGCTTCGAGAGAGCTGTAAAGCACTGATAAGCGGTATATAAATCTAATGCTATTGCTATAAGTTGCAAATCCATCCTTCCTTTTTAAAAAAAAAACTGTTAGGAAAATAACAGCTTGTCATCTAATATTTTTAATTACTTTTTTAAAAATAAATCCACAAATCAGGCAGGGAAATGTGGGCCACTGCTGCAGTGTCTGAACATGAAGCTCTTTGAATCCTGTATATCCAATAACAGAATGTTGGTATCAATATTTTATAGGTTCCAAGAATAGAATAAAGAATCTCACTTTTTTTGCATACAGTTCCAAGCATAATATTAATTGTTTTTGACTTAGCTTAAGGTGAAAATTCACCACAGGAATGAAACTATGAATTCTGTTTTGTCTGAAAACTACAATTTGAAATCACAATTGACTTATGAATCATGGTTTGTTTGAAATATGGCTTGTTAGAGTGTTAGTCGGCATTTTACTTTATTCCTTATTGGTTTTGTGTTATCTTTGTTTATTCTGATTGTTGGCATAAGAAATTGAGAAATCAAACCAGGAATTAACTAAAAATTACATTATTCATCTGTAGAACTGTTTCTGGATTATTCTTATCTTGTTACCCAAGAAATGTGTCCATGTGCTTTGAGACATTACCAGAATTACAATTAGAATTGTGCAAAATGTTTTGTGGTTGAATTACTGTAATAATCCCTTTTCTGACTTCATAGGAAGTATTCCAGAACTGTTACTGGATATATATGTGACATGATAATTTCATGCAATGTTTACAGACAAGTAATTAATAAATTTACTGGAATAATATTGATTATCCAAAGGAGGGTAGAAAGAACACCTGCTTTGCATACTAGTCTGATAGAAATTACAATGCAGCAATTCTGACATAGGAAAACTAGCATATATATTGTCCCAAAGGTGCATTTTCAAGAGGCAACTGGACTCTCTGGTTTTTCTTTGAAGACATTTCGCTTCTTATCCGAGGGCTTCTTCAGCTCTCTTGGATGAGAAGCGAAACGTCTTCAAAGAAAAAGACCTGGATTATATTTTCTGATAAAGTGTTTATTTTCAGAAATGCCAATGTGATTATATCTAGTTGTAAAAGTAAACATATATGCAAATATTGTAAAAAAAACCTTCTATATTCTGTAAAGTACTTTCTTCCCTGAGTATCATGAATTAAATACAAAGTTTACATTTCACTTACCCTAAACTTTGCAAAAGAAAGGTTCTTTCAATTTTTTTCCTGTGGCTGGCACTAAAGGAAATGCTCAAATATAAACTTTAATAGCACATATATATGGCACTTTGAAAAGTTAATAACTGCAGAACAGAATTGTTTTTATTCTAGCAGTGATAGTGAGCTGTTGGGTCATCTTATCAGAGATATTTCCTTATTTAAATAGAAAAACAGAATGATCACTGGGCAGTTTTAAAATAAAAAAGAGCATTTTATGAAAGAAGAAAGATGTGTAACAATATAGATGCTTTTTGTTTTACTAAGGATGCTTTTATTTACAATTTTTGTAGTTGATCTGCCATTCTTTAGGAATACTGTAATGTTTTTGCTTTTTTTTCTCTCTCGGCTTAAAGCTACATACAGCTGACCATGCTCGAATACCACTTTCTCCAGATAAATCAGCACATTCTCCATGACTGCATTGGAAACTGTTTCCCTGAAGAGGGACATCTTCCCCTTCTGAATATTGAGCATAATTCTTGGAATCATGACAATGTCATTTTTAAACACACCAATATTTTACATGTTCCAGTGAGGCATTTTGTGAACAACTTTCTCTTCAAATAGAATACTCTTACAATTAATTTTGGCTGATCATTTGACTGCTGATTAAAAAAAAGTTTCTGTTATATTTCTGGCTAGATTGGATTGCATGCCATTGTAATGAAAAATAAAGCATTGTCATACTTCCATATACGTATTCATCTTGGCATCTTGACATTATTCCATCATATATTATGGTCCATCAGCAAAGGTTGAAGAGAGGATGATGCACCATCTGATGTTTCTAAAATAGTTATCATTCAGTGCATCAGTCGGGTCTCTGTATGTTGTTGATCTCAAAGTTGCTTGATTCATTCACATGTAACTCAGCCTCTCACCTTAATTCTTAAGCAGCTATGTTAACCATGTGTTGAAATACACATCCTCCTCTTAGAAGGTTATTAAACTCATTCTCATGAGTTCATTATTCAATATGCATAGTGACACATTGCCATTAGTGTCTTGTTTGTCATTTGGAGTTGATGATACCAGCCATTATCTCCAAGAGGAAAAAAATGTATATATTCAAAGCTGTGCGAGTTGAGGGGACCCAGTTGTATAAGTTTCATTGTCACAATCGTTTCTCCAATATCTTAACAATCTCACATTGATTCCATCTTTGTGGAGTATACCCGTTCTCAATTCTATGCTGTCTTGAGGATCCATGAAGCAAATTTGGCTTGCTTGTTGGGTTCTGGCATTAAATGTCCAATGTAATGATGATTCTGCCTGATGTTTTTTCCTGAATTGGTCTACAATAGGTTCATCATTGCTATATAAATTCAGAAATTTGTTAGGCAGAGGTTGTAATTGCCTATCCTGACGTTTCCCTTCATACAGCAGAAATTGGCAATTTCTCCAGGGAATAAAATACACAAGACTGAGGTTAGATTTTGGCTATGGAACCAATATCAAGAAGAAATATTGTGTCATACAAGTTGTGCACCCTTTCTCTGTTGAGGGCTTGTATTTGAAGTAAGATATTGCCATGTTGAGGAATTCTCACAGTACTTAGTATTTGCTACATATTCTCAAATTGATCTTTCCTTTCCTCTTCTATATTTTCTTGTCATTCTGTACCCTATACCTTTCCTTGTGCTTCTGGTGATGTACAGCCGTTTTATCCTCTGTTTCTTCCTCTCTCCTCCTTGCCACTTCCTTCTCAAGTACTATGGTGCTATGCCTGCCCTCAGGCAAAGAAAGTGGCTCCTAAAATGATATTCTCAAGCTCCTTCAGGAGTCTTAGATATAGTTCATCTGGTCCTTGAACTTAAAATTGTTTGTGGCAGCCAGATCTTCCTAACCATCTTTTTACTTACTCTGGGGTTGTCATTCTTTCCTTATGTTATTTATTCTACTTTGGTCTATTTGAACACATGGCCCTTTTGAGGAAAAGACTAAAAAGACCTTTGCTTTCTCCTTGTCATCTATAATTATCGTACTAACTTTCCCAAGCAGTGGATCCATCCGTTCCTTTGAATGTTGACATAATTAATACACATACACAATTTGTGTTTTAGCCTTTCTGATTTTTTTCCCTTCCTTAGCTATTTGCTGGTAAGCCCATCTTCCATTTCCTCTAAACGTCTCTTTAACTCAGTCAGAACTTCCTACATATCCCCAGCTATTTTCTCAGCTGCCCCTCTCCATTTTTTCTTCTCATTGGAATGGTGTGCGATTGCACTTTCAGTTATCTTATTTCTGAAAAGCTCTTAATTTCCTGTGCTTTGATTGATCTGACAATTTTGGTGCATGAAATCCTGACTAATGTTTCTCTAGGCATGTTGCAATTGACTCCCTGAAATCTGATGTGTTTATATGTCTGTACTCCAGTTTCTCTTACTGTAACATTTTGAACCTCAAGGTATCATGTGTGTTACATGTTACCAGACCATATTTTAAGCATTTCTATACAGCTAAATTTTGCATCATGTGTTTTTCTATTAAATTGACTGCTGCTAAAAACTACAGGAAATCCTTGCTTAACATCCATTCATTCAGCTACAATTTGAAGTTACAACAGTGCTAAATGAGTGATATTTACACTCAGTCCGCCAAAGTTGGAATGCCCCAAGTGCTTGATCAAAATTCAGGGGTACTTCAATTCACTTTTTCTCCCCCCATTTCTGCCCTTTTGGCCCCCTGCACTCTACAGACCCTTCCACCCTGTGCTCCATTGCCCCCACCTGACTTTCACCACCTTCTTGCTCCCACAAGCTGATGTAGTATGCCTGGTCTGGTTCTTCAGTTTCCTTGTGAGAACTTAGGAAAAAGGCCAGCAGCTACCTCGCAAAGGGGCACACCTCATCAGCATCAGGAAAAAGAAGGCAGCAAAGAACAAGAAGAGCAACAGAGTCCATGGGGTGTAGGTTGGCAAGGGTAGTGTGGCTGGGTCTTCTCACTGTGCAGCTGGGCTTGGGGTGGTTTGTTCTTGCATACCATGCTGCTCTCCGGAGGAGGGTGGGCTACAGCTTTGCATTAGGCTAGTATAGCTGCTTATGTGTTCTCCCGCTTCCAATGCCAGCCACCTAAAGCCCCTAATTCCCCATGGACTTTACTTATTGGAAGCCCATAGGAAGTCAGGAGGAAGTCCTTGCTTAACAATGGCAGTGGGGACTGCTGGAATTGCAGTTGCTAAGCAATGTATTCATGTGACGTTACATTGTGCAACCATATCATTTAGTGTCCGAAATTCTAGTCCCAATTACTGTTGTTAACCAAAAACTACCTGTAATGTTTCCTAGTTTACTTTAGGATGTCAGAAATAAACTTGGGATATTCCAGGTGGTATTTATGGGAATATTTTGTAAGCTGTCATAATCTTGTTTTAGAGGGCTGAAGTAAATCTTATTGACTTGTTTGTGATAATAAACCATAGAGGCTAGTGTTCATATATTTGATCTGTAATACTGTATTAAGGCAGGGATATGAAGGTTTAGGTAGAAAAGAATCTACAGTGGAACCTCGGTTCACGAACGCTTCCGCTTGCGACCAAATCGGTTCACGACCAAAAGAGCCAGCCAAGTTTTGACAAAACCGACGTGGAAAGATTCCTTTCTGCACCAATTTTCCCCTTCTGGGCATGTGCAGACAGCGTCGTGGCACGCACGCATGCTCAGCAGTGTTGCTTTGGAGCGCGACCAAATCAGTTCGCAACCGAAGTCCGGGAACAGATTGCGGTCACAAACCGAGGTTCCACTGTATATTGCTGATCAATGTGATAGAGGAAAGGGTTGCACAGGCCTTTAAGCAAAAGTAATTTTTGGAGCTCAAACCCAAATAAAATTCAATTTTTTCAGCTTAATTTATATTTAAGAAAAGTCAGAGAAATTTTAATGTTTCTGAAAAATCTAAAACATTTATTTCTAACTTACTTTTCTGCCTGTAATTTTAACTATAGATTGCTTTTCTCATGACTGACAGTAATTGCTTAGATCTGGCATGCCAATCCTCATTCTTTTTGCTTTCAATATTATACAGATAGTCCTCGACTTACAACAGTTCATCTAGTGACCACCCAAAGTTACAAAAGCACTAAAAAAGTGACTTATGATCTTTTTTCTCACTTACAATAGTTGCAGCATCCCCATGGACATGTGATCAAATTCAGATGCTTGGCAATTTGACTTGTGACAGTTGCAGTGTCCTAGGGTCATGTGATAACCTTTTGTCACCTTCTGACAAGCAAATTCAGTGGGGAAGCCAGATTCACTTCACAAATTTGTTACTAATTTCACAATGTTGCTGATTAACCTATCTGTGGGGTAAAACTCACGTAAGAAATGTCTCACTTAACAACAGAAATTTGGGACTCAATTGTGGTTGTAAGCCGTGGTGGCGCAATGGTTAGAATTCAGCATTACAAGCTGCAGACTGCCTGCAATTTGATTCTCACCGGCTCAAGGTTGTCTCAGCCTTCCCTCCTTCCAAGATCGGCAAAATGAGGACTCAGATTGGTGGGCGCAATATGCTGACTCTGTAAACTGCTTGGAGAGGGCTGTATATGAAGGGGTATATAAGTCTAAGCGCTATTGCTATTGTAAGTCGAGGACTACCTGTAGTCCTCTAACTATCCTATGAAATTATAGAAGTACAGAAAAAAATTACTATGTGAAAAGGAAGTGCAAAGTAACTTATAAGAAAACAAAATAAGAAAGTAATTTTTACCCTTTCCATTCTCCCCTGTTCATTAACTGCAATAATTTAAAATTAAAAAATTACTAAAGTTATGGTTAAAAAGTATTATTCTATATTTACTTACTTGAATGGATATCATTCTTAAGATGACATGGTTTTCCTACATGTTTTCTGAAATCATATGAAAGTATTGTATTTTAAAGGAACTATAATCATGTTGTTATTTAAAGTGGAGTGAGATGCATAGAAAACATGGCTCCCCAGATATGCTTTATAGATTTGAGAAGCTTAAGCTATTATGATCAGTGATGAGGTATTTTGGCCATTGCAATTTAGTGTCAACTGGAAGGTCATTGAATCTGGTTTCTATCTCAGAGCAAATGTCTCGGAAATAAATACCCAGGTTGCTGTATAACTTTGATGTTAACTTTCATGTAATGGAAATGATTGCATCAGAATTTCTGACTTCCTTCAACAGCCAGCTCAGTTCCAGTTGCTGCTGTGCCAGTAATTATGTAATGCTTCTTCCTCAAGAAAGCATTGTGGTTTTATCTCTCTGAAAGTATCATGTGTACATATTGAAGAATTTTGTATTTCCTAATGGCCTCAAGACAATGCTTTTAAAAGAATCTTGGGTAGATTCTAGCTGATATTCTAACAGTATTTGCTAAGATAAAAAATCCTAGCATATTTCCTTTCTAATTCAGAAATAAATAGAAATAAAATCTATTTATTTTATACACTTATTTTTGAACTGCCTTTTGATCCCAGAACAAAAAAGAAAATTAAATTTTGGAAATATTCATATAACTTTTCTTGTGTTTGGATTTCTTTTTGAAATGTAATTGTATTTGATATATTTCTTTAGCCCTGGAGTAAGATCTGATGTGAGCAGTTCACCATCTACCTCTTCAGCAACTACGGGACCACCTCCCAAGCTTTGCCTTGTTTGCTCAGATGAGGCTTCTGGGTGTCATTATGGTGTCCTGACATGTGGCAGCTGCAAAGTATTCTTCAAAAGAGCTGTAGAAGGTAAGAAGTAATATGATTATTACCAGCTGAGTCATTAGGATTTTATTGTATAAGTAATTAATGTTTTCTTCCAAATCCATAATCTCAGTACAACTATTTTCTCGAGGAATTACTAACTTATTATAAAAGTAGACAAGGATTCTAGTTCAAACAAAAAGTAATAAGAGAAATCATGCAGGAGATCTATACTACTACTGTGGCATAATGCAGCTGCTTAAAACTTCCCTGCATCTACTTTGCAACCCGTCTGCAGTCCTCTAGTCATTTTGTACATGCAGAGAAGGCAACTCTGTGGAGTAGTGTTGAAGCAAGGTGGAGCAATATGCAGAAGATTTAGAGGAGGTTTGACTGCTGTTTTTGACCTCCAAATTATGACTCTATCATGCTGTTTTGTTTGCGGTATTTTGTTCAGAAACCTTCAGAGGTGTTTAGAAACCTCTTTTGTTCTTGAAGAAGAAGCTGAACAGGCTTATGCCCTCTAATCCAGCTCTAAACTGAATCAAGAAAGAATGGTTTGTTTTTACATTATAGAATCTCCAATATCCCTTCTCTGTCAGTTCTCTCTAATTGCCTTGACCAGCTTTCACTGTGATGTTCAGAGATAATATCTCACCCCCTCCCTTTATTTTTCTCTAAGTTTGTGTGACAGTGGATGGAAAGTAATCAACGAAAGAACCAACTTAGAACTAAGAAGAAATTTCCTGATAGGGAAAACAATTAATTGTTTTAAATTTGCCTCCAGATGTTGTGGGTACTCCAAAAATGGAGGTTTTTAAGAAGAGATTGGGCAACTATTTGTCTGAAATGGTATAGGGCAGGAGTATCAAACTGGCAGTCCATGGGCTGTATGCGTCACGCACAGGCCACGCCCACCCCAGCTCTGCGAATGGGAAAATGGGAAATGTTACATGATGGCAATGTAATGCCGCGAGTTTGACACCCATGGTATAGAGCTTCCCGCTTGAGCAAGGGATTGGACTAGAAGACCTCCAAGGTCCCTCCCAACTCTGTTATTCTGACCCTGATAAAAAGAGGTTGTTATCATTCATTGCTTTCTCTTATTTTTGTTATTTTTGCTCGTGTTTAATACTGCTGCATAATTCAATTTGGAAAGAATCTGGTCTTTAAAAGCTATAGTTAGATTTAGTTTGCTGCCAAGATTTGCTTATACTTGAATCTTTGGTTCCATAAAAATTCCAAAGGTTTTAGTTTGCCCACTTCATACGCTCCAAAATCCAAATAGTTTCCTCCCTGCTCTTTTAAAGTGGTAAAATCAATATATCTTAAAGCAGCATTTCAAAACTAGATTTCTCAAACTGGCCTTGCTAGTAGCTTACTGTGGTATTTCCAGCTTCATGTAAACTAAAAAAAAATGCACATAATGCATCATTCCTTTCCTGAGAAAAAAATACTGATAGATATCTTAAGCTGAATTTTTCCATAGTTATAAAAAATACAGCTGAATTTTTCCATAGTTATAAAAAATACAGTTTTGCTTTTATTCTAATAATTGGAGAGCCAATGCAGCACTAATAAAAAAAAGAGTTGAAATTACATATATATGGATAAACATACACATGCATAGTTGTTAAATATTATTCATTTAACCAATTATTTTTCATGACAATAAATCAAAACCCAAATTTTAAAGAAGTAATGAAAAATCCCCAAGTTCTTTTTCTTTTGTTCCTAAAGTATCCTTCAGAGAATTAAATTGCCAGCCTCCAATAAAACTAGTATTAAACTATAGAGCCAGTTTGGTCTAGTGTTTAAGACACAAGTTAGAAAGTGAGAGACCATGAGTTCAACTCCTGCCTTAGCCATGAAAGACAGCTGGGTGACTTTAGACCAGTCACTGTCTCTCAGCCTAACCCATCTCAAAGGGTTGTTGTTGTAGGGAAAACAGCAAGAGGAAGGTGTGTTAGATATGTTCACTGCCTTGAGTTATTTGTAAAATCAGTAAAGGCGGGGTGCAAATAAATAAAATCAGTTTAGATATCTGGAGGCATATTACAGTGCAACAACTAAATTAGACTGCTAAAAAAGCAAGAGGGGATAAAGGGGAGGAATACGGTACTTTGTGTATTCCCATTCTGTATCCCTCTGACAATTTTTTCTTCTTCCTTTTCTGTTGTTCCTAATGGCCACATATCCTTTGGATGAGTAATGCATATCTAGTTGCACTGGTCTTATTCAGTATGGGTTTTGATCATCCCTCTGGTGGATGCACAGTTTCTTCCATAGTACTGTCTTTGCTCTCTTCTTCCAGCAGTATTCTGTTTCTGGAGCAGCTGGTAAAGAATAATTGAGTAAAACTGTAATGTGCTTTTCTTATAAAACGTATATTGTTGTTGTTAGTTGCGAAGTCGTGTCCGACCCATCGCGACTCCATGGACAATGTTCCTCCAGGCCTTCCTGTC
>JANHJO010004080.1:7960-24968 GCA_032468235.1 Pseudoxyrhopus heterurus
CACAGTTGGGACAATAACAGCAGACTCACCAACAACACAGCAGGCAGCAACATAGGAGACAGCACAAAGAACCTACTAGACAGAAAGTAAACAGCAGCAGACAAGGTAGGATATTAACACACCCATCAGAGATACAGAAGTACACACACACAACATCAACAACCAACAGGACATGCCGGCACAAGTATACTTCCTTTAAAGAAAAAAAAACCCGAGAAAGGCCAGGTAATCAGCTAGTAAACAATAAAATAACTAACCTTCTTTAACTGCAATTTGACATTTTCTAATCTTTTGAATAAAATTTGAAAGAAAATTACTTTCCATCAAACTGAAAAACTAAAGATTAAATTTTCACTACAGCACTGTCAAATGGTATATTTAAGGTTCTGGGGGAATCAAAAGAAAGGATATGAGAAAGGATATTTTTTCACATTTGGGAAAAAAAAAGAATTCAAATTTTAAAAAGACATCAAACTAGCAAGATGTAGCACAAATGTCAGTCATACAAATGCATGATGGGAATTATAGTTCAAGCACAATTGAAGAACAAAGATTATGGAACAGCTAGCAAAACACTTTTTAATAAGAATCTTTCTGTTTTATCTTTTAGAATTCATTTTTCTACCAAAAACATTCCTCAGATTTGCCAAATGCTGTAGTTTCTTTAACAGAATCATAAGGTTTGTATTTTTATAGAGACACTATCCATTACATTAAAAATGTTTTTCCCCACTTGAAACTGGATGTGACAGCAATTTAAGTCTACTTCCAAAGTCAGCCTTTGCACTTCTCCATGATTCACTGTGGGCCAGGGCCTCTATGATCCACAATGTTCTCCCTGTTCCAGAGGTGAATCAATTTATTTCCAGCTACTTGTGGAATACATAGGGTTGTGTATGTGAGTGTGTTTGTGCTTGTGGGAGTGTGGGTATGTGTTTGAAATGCAGCTGCTGTGGAGACAAGCTGTCCCATTGCCTCATCCCACCTCCTGATTGTCGGACTCTGTCTCCTCTTGCAGAGGTTAAGGCATCATAACTTCATGCTAACATTTCTTTGTTGTTGTAATTAATTGCACAGAGGAATAACATGCTAGTGCTACAATGCTGGGGGAACATCTCAGCTAACTTTCAATGTTATAAAAATGATAGAGATGAAGCACTAGTTGGATGGCTTTTTTTAAAGCCCTCTTCTTGGTCTGATGGAAGATGCTCAGATTATTTTATGAAGCATTTTCTGTATTTTGAGGTTGACTGGGATGAGAGTGATTGATAGACAGCTTAAAAGTATTTATAAAGGTTGGAGAGCAGAAATGGTGGCAGAGCACAAGCCTATAATGCCAAGTCAATTTCAGAAGTATGCATCAGCGACCATTTCACTTTGAAATAAATAAGCCATGTAGCTTTGGATTATGGCTTTGAATCTATTTCTTGCTCAAATTTTTCCATCTGCTTCTATATATCCCCCAAATACTGTTCACTATAAACAAGACCTTCAGGAGCAAATGCACAATTTTACCAGAATGTCAACATTCTAAATGATCTGGCTTGTACTAAATATTGCACTATTTCTTTAAAATCCAAACTTAACATTCCAATTTAAACATAGTTCCTTCCTTCCAAAACTGTGCCATTTCATATTATGTGTCAACTTTGAAATGGATCAGACCTGCTGCAGCCATCTTTCTGTTTCTTAGCTTGCCACACAGTATGGGAGGGGGGAGAGGTCTGGACTCTCAGACCAGACAATAACAATAACAGATCATCCCAGATGAACCAAGGTCATCTCAACTGGTGCTGGCCAGAGACTAAGAGGAGTTGCCAAAGAGATGCCAGAACATCTAATTTGATAATGTGACCTGTGACAATAAGGGAGGGAGTTATCTATTCTTTAACTAAACCACAGGAAATAGTTAGATCTGGTTTTGTTTTCATCTGTTCCAAAATAATTTACTCAATAAAACAGTTCTTTGAGAACGTTGCAAATCTCGGACTGCTGAATTGGTTGGGTCCATTAGTTGAAACCTTGACATTATGATGTTTCTGGTTACTTCTTGGAAGAATGCTGTCTAAAGGTATTTACATTTCTTTTTGCTAATACACTTGTGGTTGGTCACCACATATAATAATAAGCATTGGTGCCCATTTCCATTATATTATTACCACTTTTATGTGCATAAACATTTTCATAAACAGTATATCTATATTGATTATGTTGCCTGGGAATGCTGTGAATTTTAATTACAATAGGTTTGAATTGATTTGGGGAAAGTTGTGTTAAGGTTTCAAGGTCTGAGGCTGGACTCTAATCTTGTAAACTACAAAGGAATGTGCTTGGTATGTGACTTGTTCAGTTCAAAAGGGCTTCAGTTGTGTAATGTGTTCCTACAGGATTTACCAGATTAACTGTCAGGAAGCAGAAACTGTTCTCGTTTAACATACCTATTCAAAAGAGTAAGATTGTAGGTTTGCAACACTCAAGGTACAGAGTAAAGGCACTTAATACAAAACAACGACTCTTAATATAATTAAACTTTATTTCCAAATTAAAAAACGTTAGACTGCACTGCATGCCACTGCTCCTAACACTCTTGATGTCTAGAGCAGGCATATAAAATGGAGCTTCCATAGCCCAATGTTGGTGCTGGAGTGATGGAGATAGAGAAACAGAAAGAGAGAGAAAAAAAATCCAAATCATCAGAAGAGGCAAATATGTTGGGTAAAATTATTGCATTCAATCATCTTCATCCTTAACAAAAAATATTAAAACAATATATTGTCATACAATGATATGTGAGGTTAGAATACATGAGATTAAAGACAAAGTATAATAAAGTTGAGATGTATATGCTTAGTTTAGTGTTTTAAGACTGGGGAGGGATGTGCACTTCTAAACCACATATTATTTTAGATCTCAGTCATAATGATTTGTCTCCTTGTAGTTTAAGGTTCTATTTCTTCTCTATAAGGCTCTAAATCAGTGGACCTCAAATATTTTGATCTCAGGACCCTTTTACACTCATAAAAATGATTGAGGACCCAAAGAGTTTTGATTTATGTGAGTTATATTTACCAATATTTACTATGTTAGAAATTAAAACTGAAAACATTTAAAATATTTATTCATTTGACTTTGTGGCCCCACTGAAAGGTCTTGGGGAGATCCTATGGTCTCCAGACCACACTGAAAACTATTGCTCTAAATGGTTTGGGGTCAGCATATCTGAAAGGTTATCTTCTCCCATATGAACCTGTCCTTAATTTATTTTATTCAGGGGCTCTTTATTAGCAAGCAGCATATAATTAGATCTTTCACTCCTCTGCCTAATGAAAACTCAAGAAAAAGGTATCAAAACACTTGCAAATGTGTATTAATAATTAATAACAATACGGCACATTCGGGTCCAGTAGCAACCTCACAAATTCAGTTACTTTATGTGACTTTGGGGGTCATTCATATATTGAAAATCTGAATTGTAAACTGAAATAAACTAAATGGAAACGGAAACCGTTTCCATGCTAAGTGCAGCCAAAAGAAGGGGAGAAAAATCAAACGGGAAAAGCAAGAATCATTATAATTTTCATTATTGTTGTTGCCTTTGGAATGATATTCTGTTTTTATTTCCTGTACTAACTGTTATGAAAGCTCTAAAACAATAAGTCTGTAATTTCCTGGTCCATGGCATGGTGTTGATGGCATATAGGAAAGTTTGAGTCATAGTATCTCCCACACTCCTTGATACTCCTATAATGGATCTCTGATGTTAGTAAAAGCTAATGAAGTAAATCAGGGAGTTATCATGAGCTGTTCAGGGAGACTGAAACCTTCAACTTGACATCTAAGAACTTTGGACTGAGACCAAAAAGCTTGATGACAGCCCTGGATCT
The DNA here is from genome assembly GCA_032468235.1 of Pseudoxyrhopus heterurus. Taxonomy (NCBI): domain Eukaryota; kingdom Metazoa; phylum Chordata; class Lepidosauria; order Squamata; genus Pseudoxyrhopus; species Pseudoxyrhopus heterurus. The sequence continues at coordinate 11,845 of JANHJO010004080.1, forward strand.
GGCATGTATAATGGCCCTTTCTTTTGATTTTAATGGGAGAAGTAGCTTTTAAAAATCCAAAGCAAACAAGCAAGGATATTGTACCCTTGTTCATTGACATTAAGTAATTCTTACACACATAAATTCGTCTGATCCATTATGAAGGAATTTTCTTTTAAGAATTAACAGTAAGGAAACAGATTAAAATATATTGATGTATATGTGACACTTAAAAAAAAGAAACAGAATGTGATAGCGTTCTAGTTGAAATTATCCATTAGCAGAATAACATCTGTTCTGTAGGACCTATGTTAGCTGCCAGTTGATGTCCAGGCCCAATTGAAAGTGCTATAAAACCCTTGTTACAGCTCAGGTTGCTTCCAGGACCATTTTCTTCAGATATAATCTGCTCACCATACAATGTCTAGTAGGCAGAGAACACTTACTTTGCCTTTCTTTGATGGTGTTCCAAAAATTATTGAGTTTCTTTTGAAAGAATGTTTGAATTGGATAGTTTCTTTCTACTAACAATTTCAATTGGCAATTTTATTAATAGTATTTTTTATTTTAATAATTTATTTCTTATGGTCTTGAGTATTTTATAATGTGTTATTGTGATTAACGAAAGCCATCTAGAAGAATACAGGCATTGACAATTGCCATGATATTTACGTCTCAAATTTATTTAACATAAAATTGTGTCATCCAGATAAAAAGTAATAAAATCCTGAACTGAAGTTTCAATCTTCAGACAAAACTAGGTACTTTCAAATTGGTGAAATGAATCAGAAGTAATATTTTTGGTAAATGGGTAACAAATCACTTACCCAGACAATTAGTATTTAAACATAATGTTTATGTTAATTTATTGTTACTTTTCATTTGTCTGTGATCCAATTGCCATTTTATAAATGTTATTTGACTGAGTGAAAAATTTCTTAATGAGTAAATTAAATAGACACATTATAATATGATTGTTCTACTTTCAAAAAGGTATAATGTACCACTCAAAATGTTAGAGTAAACTACAGAAATAAGTTATGAGGATCAGATCTAAGTCTTACAAGATCAGTTGGCAAGATGTCAAACATTTTGAATATTAGAGTAGCACTATTAGAGCTCACTGTGCAAATGAATTAAAAAAAATGTCCTGCCTGAATTCAAATGTTGGGTGGCTGAACTGAGCTTGTCATTCAAAGGCAGCAAATGGCTCATTCTTTACAATACTGCTGTATATTTATTGGCAGCAATGTATTTCTGTATCCGCTGCCAAAATAACTTGACACTTTAATAAGGAAACCAAGCAAAACATCTCGAATGGGGCCCTTACATTGTCCCAAAGTTATTTATCTAAGGATTGAGAATTGGTTGAAGCTAACCTTTGCCTTCCTCCAAAAGTTTGTACACTTGTTGGGATTAACATGATTACTCCTTTTCTGGTTGCTGACCAGTTTAATAAATTATTAAAATAAAAAATACTATTAATAAAATTGCCAATTGAAATTGTTCCAGACCAGCCTCCAGGTTCTGCTGCTAAGCATGTTGCTATTAAGCTTTCAAGCTGAGCTCTCAAAAAAAAGTTTCAGGAAGAAATTATACCACAATGGACTGCTTAACATAGTTTGTGGCCCTGGCAGTTGACTGCTAGTCCTCTTGCTTGCCTGTAATGACTGTAAATGCCCAGACCTCACTTCCTGCTTCCTTTTTTGCTCGCTGTCTTCTTATTCTGAACATTGTTCAAGTATGTAAAAGGTGATTTTTTTAGGGGAAAATAAAAAGCTATGGCTGGGATAAAACAGATCCTCTAATTCACAATCCTATCTGTTACTCCTGGGTGCAATGGGATAGAGAAGAAGTAAGTGCTGAACAAGAGTAGTATAAGCAGAGGGAAAGTAAAGGAGTTTAGCCAGAGGAGCACTGACATTACATTAAGGTAACAGCAAAAGTGTTGTTGGAAAGGGTGATGCACAGCTTCCTTAACATCAGTCACAACATAATTTCAAAATGAAATTGACAATGTCTGTATTACTTCACCCAATCTACAAAGCACTGCTTTTATTCTGCATTGATTATACATGTTGTTAATTATGTCACATCATATAAAATACAATACGTATTATGCTGTCTGCTACTCACAGCATTATTTCTGATTACTTTGCCAAGCCATCCACAGATCACAATGCATGTAAAAAAGGTGTGGCATTGATCACATGGTTATGATTCCATCTTGACTTTTTTAATCTCCCCTTTGGACACCTCTGAACATCTGTGATTATATTGTGAAGGTGGGAGGCAGACAGAGAGGTCATAATGACATTGAAACATAAGCTACCAGAGACAGCATTGGAGAATGTTAACATTCCAGAAAACTTCCCTATCGTGCTATGAATAACAGACAGCATAATACCTAATGCATTTTATACAATGTGATATAATTAACAACATGTACAATCAGTGCAGTATAAAGGCAGTGCTTTCATTTCCTCAAGATATTTGCAATAACTATATTTGTTCAAAATCATTCAGTGTACTTTTTTAATGATTTCCAAAATGAATAGACAGGTCTTGTGGTTCAGCAAACCACAAAACTGCATATGCCATTCACTATGGCTTTGGAAAGAGGTACACAGCTCATGTATGAATCCTTCCATGCTCTACAGAAGCATTCAGGGAGAGTGGAGAGGCCCAAATATTATATCACTCTGTAGTGTTTCCTTTCAGGGCCCAGGGCACTTCATATCTGCTTTCCCTAGTTTTCTGACCATGCAATGCTTTACCAAGGAAAAAACAGCAGTTTTTAAAAAACAGCAGTTTTTAAAAAACAAAGCAGTACCTATTGAACAAAGTTGGATTGATTACAAAGCCCATTGACCAAATATGGCACACTACTTTTATACCAATTGTTCAGCATCGGACTCCAATTACATATCCCTGATGTACAAGTTACAACAAAATTATTCTCTTCATGCAGTTACAGGGTTCAAAGATAGTAGAGCTTCTGTACTGCCGTAAATTGATCTTCCTTGATTTCCCTGAATTCTATCTATGAACAGACCTGGATTCTCCTTGCAAATGGTGAGAACTGGCTTGGTGTCAGATTTTTATCTGACCCCTTTGTCTAAAACATGCTGACTAAAAAGTAGGCTTTGGGTGGTAGGAATAACTTATTTTTCCCCCTTTCCATCTAAACGCAAATTATATGTACTTAGCAAGGTTAAAAATAATTGCAATTCTGTAGTATAGATACACTAAAGGCATATTTGCATATGGGGAGAAAGTGTTTCATTATTTATCTATTTATTTATTATTTATTGCTTTTCTAGACAATGTGAGCATAAAAGGAGGCTAATAATCAAATGCAGAAAACCCATAACCGAACTTCAAGAATGTTGGCTTCTTTTAAAAGAAAAAAAATGGGGGAAATCACATGGAATGCAGAAAGCATGCTGTAGAAGGCCCTTTCCTCCTTCTAGATAACTAAGCCTCTGGTGTGGAGGGGAGAGGGTTATCTTCCAGAGTGCATCTCTTGCAGATCTTAATTCTTGTGCTGTTTGCAAAAGAGCATGTGAGTCCTTAGACTAGAGAGTCAGGTATAGAGGTGTAAATGTTAAAATTCCTTGTAGTCAGAAAGGTGGAAAGCAGACCTTGGATTAACAGTAAACAAACACTGAATGCCAAAGATGGAGAAAATCTGCTGCAGTTTATTCTTCCCAGAATCTTGAGCCTTTAGGGTCAGGGGTTGAAAGTAGGGGTTAAAACTTTTTAGAGTGTCATCAATCCAAACCAAGCATCTGACCCTTCTCTACAGAAAATTTATTCACAACTCGGAAGCCTATTGTTAAGTCAAAAAGTCAAAATGTCACTGAAAAGAATGATATCTTCGATGTAACTGACAAACATAGTTCTAGACTCATTGTTTCCATGGAATTCAGATTTCTCATAATGACAATCAGTTATATCATGCCTTGGGCAGAATACCAAGGATGTCAACATATAGGTGCCAGGATTGCACGTGTCTTTTAGTGGCCAAAACTATATGTTTATGTGGGAAGCCAACCCCCTCCCCCTAGAAGAATGAAATATTTTGTGGAATATTAAAAAAAGGCAGGATAAAATATTTCCTCTAAAACAAAAATAAAATATCGTAAGGGAGACAAAAACTGGTTAAATTAGTAACATGGCTGTTAAGTGAATCTGCTTCCCCATTGAATTTGCCTGTCAAAAGATCACAAAAGGTAATCACATGATCCATTCACTGACCCATCATAAATATGAGTCAGTTGCCAAGCATCTGGATTTTGATTACATGATCATGGGAATGCCGCAACAGTGTGAAAGTGTAAAAAATAGTCATAAGCCCCTTTTTAAGTGCCACTATAACTTTGAACAGTCACTAAATGAACTTTTTGTAAGAAGAGGACTATCTGTACACTGCAGTGGCCAAGACAAGTTGGAAGAAATGGGTGGAAATTCATCATCAGATTCAGTTATATATCACAGCAAATGTTTGACTGCTATAATATCTTTCATGTGGTTTAGCTCCAGACAGTCATGAAAAATAGGAAACTTATACCTTTTAGTTGATAGTACAAAGCATGGGAGATTAGAATAGAATGAATGAGCCGGAAGGGATCATGGATGTCTTCTAGTCTAGCCCCCTGCTCAAGCAGAAGAACCTATACTATAGCAATGCAAATTTGATTGTATTTGACATGGATTATATGAGTTCAAATCTGGCCTATGGAGTAACAAGCCTCCATTATGATCCTCTTCAGAATTGTTAAGTTGACAATTCCATGACTGTTTAGATATATGCATACTGTATGCATAAATGACCTGTTAAGTACTTGAAAATACTGTAGTCTGAGCTTTTTAAGACAGATTTCTAACTAATGTTTCTTTTTTGGATATTTACAAATAAAATCACTCATGCTTCTGTCTTTTCTGATAAGATTTAGGTATATTCACCACTGCTTTTAATTCAAAAGAGCTTTTGTTTGGGAAGGAAAATATGTAAGTCATAATTGTGAATAGGGAGAATCAGAATGGTCTTTGGTATATTTGGTACCAATGAGATTGGGTGAAAACCCTCTCCCTGGCAGTTTCATGCTATAAAACCATACTGTTCTCCTTAAAATAAGCCATGCAATGTCCCTACCACCATTACCATCTAAGTGGGGGGAGGGGGGGAGTTTTCTAGAAAGACAGGATGTGATCACTCTCAAGTTGTATCTCTCTTTTTTTGCACAAAAATTTAGTCCATCTAGTTTGGTAACATATAGGTACAGGTAGTTGTTGCTTAATGTCCACTTCTTCAATGGCCGTTCAAAATTATTGAATGAGAAAGACTTACGACCAGTTTTCATAGTTGCTGCTGTCCAAGCATTTCAGCATCCCCATAGTCACACAAATGTCATTTTGTGATCTTTGCTGACAACGTCTGACAAGTTGATGGAGGAACTGACAGAAGATTTCAAATAGTGATCAGAATGCAGCAAGATGCTGCAATGTGAAAGATTCATCTAATGATGGACTGCCAGGATTGTTGCCTTAAGTCAGTGCAATTGTGTAATATCATGCCTTACAACCATTTCCTTTACCAATGGTGTTCCTAATCCCATTTACTATTCGTAAACAAGTACAATTTGTATAGAGTTTAAGAAAAATGTTTATCATTTATATTCTGCTTTTCTTTACAAAGCACAGAATAATATATTACTATCTCCAACAATCTTTAGAATTATATACTCTGAAACCATTATTTATTAATTTATAAAATCAGTACATCAAAATCATTGGATAAGCAATATGTTGGTATTTAATTTTGATTGAGTACTTTTAGATTTTTGCAGCTTCTTCTAACTATACTAATTCTGCCTTTTATAAATATCTGTATATCTGTATGTATTAAATGGTTTTTAAAAAAATATTTAGAATATTTTGTATGTAACTGCTTCCCTTTTTGATTGGGAGATTAGGTTACATATTTTTAAAAATTAAAATAATTACAAGGGAAGATTTTTCATGGTGCTTAAAAGTTAAAAAGAAAATTGTTGAAGTAAATTGACAATTTCCATAGTGGGCTTAACATGGAGATACAGTACATTAGAACTGTTTATTAGTTTATTCTTACATTATCTGAAGTCAGGAATAAAAAAAATGAGTTAGCCAAACTTTGGAGATGACATATCATTGGTCAATTTGGGTAAAAACTGAGTAGATTATAAAGCAGGCTTCTCCAACCGGTGTCCTCTAAATTCAATGGATTTTAAATCCTGTCATTTCCAGCCATCGAGGGTACAGAAAATGACTTTGAAAGAAATATGCAAGAAATGTTAGCTAACTGCTAGAAGAAAAAAGTTGCAAAAATATATAGTAGTCATATACTGTAAATTGAAGGGAAGGGAAGGCTTCTACAATTCAGTATTTGCCTACAGGAAATGCATTTTAAGAGAAATAAACTGGTACATTCTGACCAGCTCAGCAGTAGCTTTGCTCATTTCAGCAACTAATTCCAGCTCAGTGAGACTTTTCTAAATCTCGGTGTTTTGCCAAACCAGTCCCCTTTATTTTCTCTGCATCACTATGTACTAATCTTAAAGGTATAGTTCTTTGTTCAAATAATAGCTGAAACAAGGTTATCTTGCCTTTTGAAATAAATGGCTTACTGTTGAAAAAAGCGATTTGCAGATTCAGTTGGTGAGTTATTTAAACAATATGTATTTTCCTATACTAATTAAAGGGAAACTTTGAATCTATTTATCTTTTAGTAGCTAGATCTGAAAATCTTTCTCATACAAGTCCCATATGCACAATCTGATGTAGACATCAAGAGAGCTGTTTAAGAGAAGCATTCTAAGTGATAGTGGTTATCTGCTTTGAACTTATGGCTTTACTTCAGAATTTCAGGATCTTTGTGTTGTTCACTCTGTGGTTCAAACCAGGAGTTCTATAGTTCAAGGGCTATAGATTATTTGGAAATGAGTGTTGGAGAAATTCCAGCGAGGGGAATCACCTCATATTGTAGTCCGTCTACTAGCTGATTTGTTCTTCTTATCTTGTCCCTGAAAGAAGTCACTTGGATTTATCCTTGTGCCATGAGATTTCAAGCCTGCCTCCTTGCTTCAGTCCAGTAGATCCAGATAACTGGTCTTGAAGCTTGAGTGGGTGGCAATTAGAATGCAGCTGAAAGAGATAGAATTTAATTCTCCTTGAGACTCCAAGATTAGGTGGCATGTATTAAATACTTGGTTTTTGCTCCACTCCACTATAATTTCTACCATTAAGAGATCTTTAGCCAGCACTGAGAAAAGCAGGCCCAGAGTATAGGACATTGGAAACAAATCAAGGTGTTTGCTCAAAGTCCAGCTGATACAGCTTGGATCAGTGCATATCAATGTTGCAGTTGATAGAAGCAGCATGTTGCCTCAGCTTCAGTCTGGAGCAATTTGCAGGGCTTTATAGTTAGGCCTACAGGGTTAATATCAATGACAAATAGGCAGTCCTTGACTTACAACCATTTGTTTAGCAACTGAAGTTACAATGGTACTGAAAAAAGTAATCAATGACCAATCCCTGTACTTCTGATAGTCACAGTCATGTGAACAAAATTCATATAGTTGGTATGTGTTTATGACAGTTGCACCATTCCAGGGTCACACGCTCACAATTTTTGACCTTTGCAGCTAGCTTCTGACAAAGTCAATGGGGAAGTTTGATTTACTTAATGACCATATGATTCACTTAACAACCATGGCAAACAGTGTTGTAAAACTCAATTAACCACCACTTTGCTTAGTTATGAAAATTCAGTTCCAATTTGTAGTCATAAGTTGAGAACTACCTGTATTCTGAGGGCTTCATCTGGCCAAGTACAAGATAACTATCTTTCACTGACTGCTTATTTACTCCATTTTATTGTGATCTCCTGCCATCACTATCTAAAACTGAAGCTCTGTACTTCAAAATAAGTGGTCCTCTTTCAAAACATTTAGCAGCATGCATCAATATTCAAGATTTATTAGGAAAATACTGACAAATAATGTCAATACTTCATTTTGGAGAAACAGATGACACATAATCAGTGTCAATAAATTTATAATATATATTTCAGCAAATTCCACTCTGGCCTTGAGATAATTTACATATTTTAGGTACTCATTAGGGACTTCTGATTCCTATCTGTTAATTTTGCTGTTCAATATAAAAGCAATCTGAATGTTTTCCTCCAGGGTCTGGAAAAAAAAGGTTGAATTTTAGACAGACTCTAAATTAAATACCCTAACCCTGGAAGAAATATTAGAAGCTCAAACACAAGGCAGTCCATCTTTATTCTGGTTGACAGCCATTGCACCTGGCTTTTTGGAAACTATGTTACATCACTGATTCTACACTGCCTAACAAAATAACAAATCCTAACACCAGACCTTATCTTTCACATAAATCTAATCTGGACAGTAACTGAATGTCAGCATATGCATATGATTGTCACCCATTATAGGTAACTGATTGTAAAATAAAATATATTCATAAAATATAAACTTTAAAAAATGCTAATCAAGAGAAGAATGTATCTGAGTTATGAACTAATGTCTTACATAGCATTGGGATACTGGGACTTGGAGGATTGCATCTACAGATGTTTACTCAAAGATTGAGATCTTAAATCTTCCAGATGCTCAAGATATTGGTAAAGAGAGAAATTGCTGTGAAGTCAGTTTGGAAAAGGGCCTTTTTTTTATTAGCAGGAAAAAAATCAACAAACCAAGGATTATTACTGGTTGGAAATTTTGTTCTAAATAAATGTGAAGGCAAAAAAAGGTCTAGTAGATGAGCTTGATTTAATTAACTTGGCACAGACTAGCATATCTCTAGTATGATCACTCTAAGGAATTGTGTATTGTACAATTAGAACACAATACTATATAGATCCGGAACAAAAATAATAGTGAACTTAATCTATCAAGATCAGGCTGAAATCGGCTGCCAGATTGGGACAATAAAAATCTGGATGACATTAAACAGTAGTGAAAAAAATACTTTCTGTACCCATTTCCTGCTATCTAGGAATTATGCTGATTTCTGCAGCCCCAATCTGCTAGTCTTTAGTTAAAACCCACTAGTAACCTACAGCATCTTATAGAGTAATTCATCTTTGTTGTGCTAAAATAACAGTAATGAGAACAGGCTTCTACTTCAATTATGGCTGCATGGTGCAATGAAGATGCTTTAAGTCACTAGTAGGACAATGGAGGTCAACATACTGTATTAGGATAGCTTCAGATAATTTTATGTCTAAGGCATGTTTATAACTTGTAGCCTTTGACATTTGACCATCCATAGCTAATTCTTTGATTGCACTGCCCTTAATCCTAGTCAGGCTTGATAATCAGTACATTCATTTACAATCTGATTTGGTTTGCCATGTAACTGAAGATGTGTAGCCTCATTAACAATGCTTATTTTATTATTTAGTTTATTATTTATTTAGAATGTTATATCCTTTTCCATTTGCTCAGTGTGATTCATCACAGCATAGGCAAAATGTGTACCTTGTGTTAAAATTGGTATCTTAGTAAATAGCTTCAGCTGAAAGCTTTCTTGCTAAAATAGATGAATTTGTAGTTTTTTTTCTGAAAACCAACGCGGGGTGCATAAATAATATTTTTCCAAATGTTTATTAGATAAGAGTCAATTTGGCATTGGGCTAGAAACCAGGAGCTTAGGCAAAAAGCTAGCTGGGTGACTTCGTCCCAGTCTCTCTCAACCCTGGGAAGGAGGCAATGGCAACCACTTCTGAAATCTTGCCATGAAAACTGCAGGAACTTCTCTAGGAAGTCAGCAGAAGTCAACACTACCTTGAAAGCACTCACACAAAAATGTTTATTGTATGTATGTATTGCTCTATGCAGTCATTTGCCTACTATTCACAGGAAATTGGGTTAAAATGGAAAAGAAATTTGGGCACATCTGCAAGCAGTTCTTCATTGATCTTACTATGGCAGCTTCCAGAATGCTAGAGTATTTAGTGACAAAAAAATCTGAAAGGGTGTTTAAAAATCTTTGTTAAAAAAGAAAGCTTCTGATAAGGCAGTTTTCCTGTTTGCAGGTCTGCTTGGGTCCCATTTATACATCTCATTCCAATCTTTGCAGTTATCCTGAGAAATTGTACCTTATCTTTGTTATACAATGCCAAAGACCTCCAATGGATGGATGGACAACCTCTGTCCTTAGAGAACATGCAACCTTCCATAATGCTACATGTTTATTGGCCTGTTTTTAACCCTGGCATGCAAAACATTTCCAATCTCTGATGAAGAACTAGGTGTCGTCCCTTGTGTTTGCTGCTTGGCAGAAATGGGTACCAGAGAGTCCAGGATATTATCCCCACCCACTTTTTCATTTATGCCATTTGTTCAGCCTTCCCCACTCCAAGCACCTCTTAATAGATCCCACTCCTGAGGAAGCAGTATCCATCCCGGCTATCAGAAAATGGACAGACCTTTTTGAGAGGGGGGGAAGGGGGAAAAGGAGTCTCTCCTGCAATCTTTGGGGTTTCCTGTAAGACTCAGAAAGATTTCTATCTGGAAAAAGAGGCACAGTTACTCACTATAATGACACTTGGATAGATCAATGGTATTATTGATACAAAGCCATTTGAAATTGATCATCAGCCTGAGTACTTTTTGCGGTATATTGCACCATATATGGAAGGATAAGGAGAAAGCTGCCCTACTTCCTTTCCTTCTTGCTGAAACTTTGTTGAATGGTGTAGATAGTTTATCACCTAAGTACTGTTAGAGGCAATTGTGGGTGATGGAGCTTCCTCTAAAGCAATTGGACTGTATTTCCAATTTTCTTCACAGAAGTAAAATTCCCATGATCTTTGAACAGGGAGCTGGTTGTTAAATAATCCAAGTTGGTTATGATTAATCATACATTAATATATAACCCATGAATTGACACTTAAATCAACTCACAGATCTATAGTAAATCCATCTTCACTGTGACAAAATAAAATATGAGCATTTGTTTCATTATATGGAAACTACAGTATTTCAGAGAAAAGGAGATATACATACATACATACATACATACATACATACATACATAATTTCAGAGATTGCCCCTCCCTACAAAAAATAATATGTGAATAGAATAGCTGTTGAAAACCAAGGGATGTGCAAGACAATGAAGTGGCTGATGGCCTGAATGGTTTTGAAGATTAAATCATTACTTAGAGAGAAAAATTGTGTCCTTAATGTAGCCCTTTTTGTGATACTTAAGCAAGGTTTTTTCCTCATTTTTCTTTTTTGATCAGTTACTATTTCCTATGTTTTAGTTTCCGCTTTATTTGCTGCTTTATCTCTCTTTGTTGGAAAGAATATATATATGTTTCTCTAAAGACGCAATGACTGATGTAAGTAAATAGGGTAGCTGATTTTAGAAATAAATTCAATTAGTAGCAAGTCAATTAAATCTAAGGGTGATGGGACTTCTGAAAAAAGCATGCAAAAACAAAGATATGAATCACATGTGAAGATTTATTTGGAGGGTCTGATATCTAGAATTCATTTCATTTGGAGCTGGCAGTGCTAAGATTATAGCATTAGAGTTTTAGCATTTGGTCTCATTACTATTCTCCAGCTTTTCAGGAATTAGTGATTCATAACCTGCCACAGTGGTGGAAAGCTGGGCATTGCACATGATGAAGAGAGAGAGAAAGTGGATTCTAGTCCTCCATTTTGGATATATTGTGTTAATTCAATGTTGCTTTCCTTTGGAATAAATACATTATGTGAATGGCAAAGGCTTCTACCACAGTATTTGCTTAAAACAATTTTTCAAGAAATCAAAGAACAGAGGTTTTATTTTTAAAGCCTATTTCTTTTTAAGGTTTTCATTCCTCAGATTACTTCTACACATAATCTTGATAGGGTTCATGCTAACAAAAATCTATGAGACCAGTCCATCTATTATTTTGCTGAAATAGATCCAGGCCACAATGCCAATATACCGTGTGCAGAAATCTATAAATCAAACAGGGTAGCTAATCTTTCTTTTTCATAGCCACATGAAAACATGTAAGTACCTCTCGTAGCAGTAGTTTAAGCTCCCATTTTGTAAATATTTGAAACATGAGTATAGGTTTCTTTAGAGAGAACCTTAGTTATGCAAAGGAATTTTTTAAAGAGACAAACCATATAATTTCTCCTCTCTATGATTTATTTAAAATATAATGGTTATTTTAATTATCTAGTTCTGTCATGCAACAGAATTTCAGGATATGGTGACCCATTTACTGTAGTTATTATACAAAATAATCAGATAGTAAATGAAGATTAAATAATTTGCCCAGTTTCTAGGAAAAGAACCAGTTTTCTGGTTGGACGTACTCAACATTTCCATTTGTAACAGAGAAGTTTCTAGCTGGATTCATACCTCTTGCTAAATCATAATATAACTTGTTTTGACTTAACATGATGTTGACTGCAACCAACAGTATGTTTTAATAACTTTAGCTTATAGTATAATATTATATGAACCAGCAACCAATGTTCATCAAATCCCAGTTAAAACAAAAATTGCTTAATAAATATACAAACTCAAACATTATCTCACTTTTAAAAAACAGGTAATATTGATGATAAAAATGATCAAGTGTTTAATAAGTAATAAACTCTCTGAAGAAACTACAATTGTATTTTCCTCAAATCAAAATGCCAGATGTCATGGGGAAGGAAACATGTCCGCCACTGTGTGCCTACATATACTTATTTGTCCACTCAAGGAACAAGCAATAAGGAAAGAGACATCCTGGTGTTTTCTATAAGTTTGTTATTTTGCTGCATAACATCTCCAGCCGATACAGTCGGTGGCAAGAGATTGCAAGAACAGTAGTTAAAAACATCTGAAGGATACCAGGGTAGGAACAGTAAAAGGGAGAAAAACACTTAACTTACAGAAAGGAGACAGGATTTGTGCTCTGGTACTTCCTGTACTAAGGACGTAGTGGCTCAGTGGCTAAGATGCCGAGCTTGTCGATCAGAAAGGTCAGCAGTTCAGCGATTCAAATCCCTAGTGCCGCGTAACAGAGTGAGCTCCCGTTACTTGTCCCAGCTTCTGCCAACCTAGCAGTTCGAAAG
>JANHJO010004080.1:69581-86601 GCA_032468235.1 Pseudoxyrhopus heterurus
CTCCCGAGTTTTGAATCGGTTCATGATAAAAAACTCGGTTCATGAGAAAAAAAACAGCGCAGAAAGAGTCTTTCTGTGCTGTTTTCCCTTTTGCGCATGCGCTGCGCATGCGCAATTCGGTTGCTTCAGAACACGGCCAAATTGGTTCATGCCCGCCATCTGGGAACGGATTGCAGGCATGAACCGAGGTTCCAATGTATTTAGAAAGGTGTGCATGAAGAATGTTTTAGTTTGATCTTTTCCAATATTTTGTTTTTAATTAAAAATAATAACATGCAATTTCCATTTCCACAGCAGCATTTCCAAAATCTTTATTACAATCTGTATGTCCCTTTTGGATTCACTGAAAATGTTACTTTCCTGATTCTCTGCAAATTTCCATGTATGTGCAAAATTTCAGTCTTCCATATTCAGCTTGTAACTAAAAGAAAAACCCTTATTAAATAAGATACTTTCTACAGTACGACAAACCGCCCAATAACAACAGTTTCATCTTGACTGAGATTGGAGACATAGTCTCATATGAAATATCAGCAATTTTGTATATTTATTGTAACTTATAAAGCTATGAATGCCCAGAGATAAAAAGGATATCAATGATGCATTCAAGCTTTACATTTGCAATTTTAAAGTTGGAATTCCTAGACAGAGGACAGGGTTTTTAAAAAGTGAAATTTCAGCTTTGTTTTGCAGTAGCTGAGTGTGAAATTGTCCCAGTGATTATTTGAAAGGCTTTCTTTTCTTTTGTTGTTTGAGTTATTGGAATTTTTTTCCCGTTAAAATTTATGACAAAGAGAACCTATGACATGCTGTAAAACTGGAAAATCCGTTCTTGGGTTTTGCCATTTCATTTCCAATAGAAGAAGAATGTCATTTGTAAGTTTACCATTAAAGAAACCTATGGCAATTAATTGACTATGCTTTGTACTTGAAGTAGCAATTTCTTAATACAAGCAGTCTCTTTACAAATCTTAAAATGTGAATCCTGGTTTCATCAGTAAAACAATTGTAGATCATGGCCTCAATTATCCTCCCACCCCAAAACAGCTAGATCCTGCCAGGTCCACATGTCAGTTTTAAAAGCATGAATACTACCTTATTTGCTCCTACAAATTGAGAAATAAGTATGCACATCAATATTTTTTAAAAAAAATCTGCATTCTTGAGGTGCAAAATAGCGACAGCAATTTAAAAGAAAAAAATGCCTGAAAACTTAGGACATTTTCTGTAGCTAAGCTTTAATTTCTGAAGTTCACAGTAAAGAGACTCTCACAGCTTCTGGAATTTGACACCTCAGGTGATTTCTTTCACAGTGCACCCTGCAGACACAGTACACTTTGTGATTCCAAATGCCTCATATATTCCTTGTCATTCTGCATCCATAATTTCTTCTTTATTTAGCCTACTCTGGTCACAAACAACAGGAGATACTTATCTTCCTGAATTGTTCTTAAGCCAGAATGAGCATTGTAAACGTGACATTTCCTCCAGATTTTTTTTATCATTAAGCATTTGCCTCATTCATGATTCAGACAAGGTCAATTGTTCTTTGTTTCAAATATATAAATAGAGGCACAACAGAGTATTGATGGGACTACTGGCAATTTGGGACTACTTCCTGTGATCACCAAATATTTTGCCTATATCCTGAAGACACTGGTCTTTTATTTGTTTAATTGATTGACTCATTGATTGATTTATTGATACCCTGCTATTTGTACAGGGACTCAAGATTGCATACCCAGTGCTCCCTCCTCTTCAGGTAGGCTGTGGCAAAAACCACACAGCGAGTTTCTGTAGCTTAGTGGAAGATTAGAACACCCAGTGTCAGTCCAATACCCTAATCACTTCACCACACTGATTCACAATTGATGTTTCCTTTTTCAAAGCAGTGCTCCTTTGACTCTGAGAACCAGATATTTCCACACCATAGCAAATGTGGTTATGGGCCTATTATTCAGATAGTATTGCAGATAGAGGGAGAGTTTGGTTTCAATGCTTTTCCTTAGCATCTCCCAGTATCCCCAAAATTGAAGTGTCGAAGAAAAATGTAGACAATGGGTGACATCTGCTTTTCTATGTACATGCTTTGTTGATATAGGCAGGGGTGGGATTCAAAAATTTCAGCAACCGGTTCTCTGCCCAATTGCTGGGTGGGCGTGGGCGTGGTAGGCATGGCCTTCCTCCTTCATCATGGCAGGGGTTGTTTTTTCCCTCCCCAGGCTCCAGATGCTTTCCTCAAGCCTCTGGGAGGGCGAAAACGGCCTCCCCTGGGCTCCGGAGGCCCTCCAGAGGCCGGAAACAGTCCCGTTTTTGGACTTCCGGAACTTCTGGGAGGCCTGTTTTTCACCCTCCCAGAGCCTCCATGCGCCCCCTGACTTACCTGGGATCCAAAACGGGCCGCATGGATACTCCTGGAAGAGGCGGGGTGGGGTGGACGGGGCCAGCCAGTCCCTGCAACTACCAGATCGGCGAACCAGATGTAAAATTAACATACAGTTCTCCCAAACTGGTCCAAACCGGCTGAATTCCACCCCTGGATATAGGCATAAATTAGTTTATAATTCCCTGGAGATTTAGATTAACATGCCTAGAATCTAAATTTTTACTGTAATTCTGTAGTGACAAATAGTTAACAGTCCCTGAGAAGACTGGATAGATGGTGCAGAATTTATGACATCCAGTCCTACTTCAAATTCTATATACTTTTTTGTACCTCTCCTTATGAAGAGAAGTTTCAGCCTTCTTTTCACACCCAAAGATTTAATCATTGAAGGAAGTCATATCACATGCTTACATTCTTTACATTCTGTCTCTCCCCTGCCCAGACAATTTCTTCCTGGTCAAATAACATTCATATGCCATTGATAGAGCCCTAACACTTGAAACATTTATTTGTGTAAACTATTATCTATTGTCTGGAAAGATATAGTTGAGAATTGAGTAGACTGCATTTGCAATGCTTGTAAAACTTCTTGTTCCTTCTCCATGAAATGGATCAAGTTACTTACAGTAGAACACCCCAGATCAATCCTCTTGTGTCTTTGTAAAGTCAAGTGAGTGGATTAGGATCTGATCGATGCATTATCAATCAGCTTTGTAAAATCTCTATCTAGAACAGTGTTTGTTAATCTTGACAACTTTTAAGACAGTCTTGAACTCCCAGAATTTCTCACCAGCCACACATCCCAAAGTCCCTAAGAATGAGAAACACTGATCTAGGATGAGAGTTGATACCATAATGTAGAAGAAGATTGAACTTTCAAACCTATAAAAATGCTACTCATTATCTTCAAAGTATTTGAACCATCTTACAAATTCATCCCAAAATGTTAGACAACAACTCCTACCAGTCTCTGTCAAAACTTCTGATTGAAAAAAATATATTCTGGTTTATAGAATAGTTTCATAGAATAGAGTTTGTGAGCTATTCTTTCTTTGAATAATTGCTCAAAGCAATAATTCAGTCTATATATAATCTGTATGCAATTATGAAAGTAATGATTTGATCTGATGTTTTCATATTTCTTTATTCATATATCATTTCAGGGAGAAATATTAGGCAAATTTTGTTTAAAAATGAATGCTCACTATGGGGGGACTTAGGACAGGGATTAGTGAATTGGTGTCTTCCAAGTGCTTTTTATATGATTCTCATACATCTTGCCATTAGCCAAGTGTAGCCACAGCACATCTAAAATATGCCAGATTCTCAAATATAAATTTATTCAAATTTGGGTTTATCCTGCTCCTATTCATTTCTAGTCTCCAAGTAATATTATGCATCCCTAATCCAGAAAGAAATAGAACAAGTATTTACTAGCAAGAACTGGTGTTTGGCCTGTTAGTTTATGTTCTAGCTTTTTGGTAGTCAAGGTTTAGAGGTAATGCATTACAAAAGGCAAAATTCTGCACACAACCAATGCAAAATGTAGAATCTATCAAATGTATATGGACTTCTTGGGGCTTGATAAGAAGTTAGGCCAGTGGTGTCGAACGTTTTTAGATTCATGTGCCAAAATCGCGTGCGCGCAAGCGTGCACGTGCTCCTGCGTACCACCCACCCACAATGCAATGCACCCCTCCCCTCTGCGCATGCGTGCGTCCCCCCGGGTTTTTAGCTGAAAAAAGCGGGAAAAACAGCTGTTTTTCCTGCTTTTTTTCAGCTAAAAACCCGGGGTCACGCGTGCATGCACAGTGGAGCTGGGCTGGCCGACGGCCGGTGTGCCAGGCGACATGGCTCCGTGTGCCATTTCGGGCACGCGTGCCATAGGTTCGCCATCACGGAGCTAGGCAGTATGAGAGGGCATGGCAGTCATGTTACCAGAAAACCCTCTATTGTTTTAAAGGCACTCCATAGCTGTTTCATTTTTATTAATTAATTCATTACTTTTTATTTATTTTAGAAAATTTATATTACTGCCTACTCACCTATGGCAACTCAAGACGGGTTACACAAATATAAAAAACATCATATAAAAATAATAAAAGAAAATAATAAAATAATAAAAATAATAAAATAATAGTCCCCCCCACTCCCATCTTGGTGACAACACAAATTCATACAAGCCACATCCTGCTCTGGGCTCCATCCTGCTCTGGGTTCCCCAGGCCAACTGGCAGAACCATGTCTTCAGCACCTTTCAGAAGAGAGTTAGGATGGGGACCAATCTAATCTTTTGGGGAATGATGTTCCAGAGAGAGGGAGCCACCACAGAGAAGGCCCTTCTTCTGGGTCCTGCCACTTGTATCTCCCTAGGGTATGGGACCCTCAACATTTGTGCCTTCCCACTCTAGTGGGTAGGGTAGATGTGACTGGCAAGAGATGGTCCCTCAGATAACCTGGTCCCAAGCCATGAAGGGCTTTAAAGATAAGCAAACTGCCAACCAATGCAGTTCCCGCAGAAGAGGTGAAATGTGCACATCGAGGTCTGCACAAAACCATGCAGGCCGCTACATTTTGCACCAACTGAAGCTTCTTGATGGCCTTCAAGGGGAGCCCCATGTAGAGTGTGTTGCAATAGTCAAGACGGGAGGTGACAAGGGCATGAGTGACCATAAGAAGGGCTTGTTGGTCCAGGAAAGGGCATAATTGGCACACAACCTGCAGTTGCGCAAAGTCCCTCTTGGCCATGACTGCCACCTGCTCTTTGAGCAGGAGTTGCGAGTCCAGGAAGACCCTCAGATTACACACAGTGTGTTTGGGACAGTGCCAACCCATCCAAGACCAAAGGTGGCAATTCTCCATGAGCCAAAGAACTGCAAACACAGAGCCACTCAGTCTTGCCAGGGTTCATTTCAACCCGTTGCTCCCCATCCAGACCCTAACAGCCTCCAGGCACTGCGAGTGGGTGGTCAAGGCATCACTTAACTCACCACAGACTGAGATACACAGTTGATTGATGATATCTCAGTCCACGGATGATCTCACCCAATGGCTTCATGTAAACGTTGAATAGGAGTGGAGAAAGTACCGAGCCCTGCGGGATCCCACAAAGCAGTGGGTGAGGGCTGGATCTATCCCCTCGTATCAACACTGACTAAAAACTGCCACAGAGGAAGGAAGTGAACCAGGATAGCACAGGTCCCCCCACTCCAATCCCCCAAAGCCGCTCCAGAAGGATACCATAGTCAATGGTATCAAAAGCCCCCGAGAAAGAGCCAAGTAGAGCAAGGATGGATATGCTACCCCGATCCTGCTCCCGCCGGTGATCATCAAAAAGAATGACCAATACTGTTTCTGTCCCATATCCAGGCCTGATTTCTGACTGGTAGGGCTGTAGATAATCCATTTCATCATTGGATCAAAAATAACAAGCCACAGATTTGTCAGTACTGAAACAGTTTGAACTCATTGTTCCTCAGTATATAATAGAATATAGAGTAAATATCAGGTATAGTTTGCAATTTCTGGTTGCAAACTAGAAATCTGTGCAGCTCCATGGATAAAAGCAATCCATTGGCCATGCCCCTCTTCCTCCCCAAATGATTTAAAGTTAAGTCAGCTGCTACTCAAACAGGAGATATAAATAATAAGGCAGTTCCCTTGCCTATAATTATCCTTTTAATTCTAATTTTCCATGAAGGTGTTGGAAAAACTTTGATTTATTGCATTTTTGCTTTTGCTTTCTGCTAAAGAAATAGATCTGCTTAATGTTAAACAAAAGAATCAGTTAATCAGAATATAAACCTAAACCCTCCTTGCTAGTTTTACTGGCACAAGCAATGATCTAAATTAGGAAGGTATACTGATTAGCTTAGTCATGCAGTAGTCTACTGACTAAAACTAATATTGTGATTGCCTTACAATCTAAGTTTCAAAACTACTGTAGTTCCCTGGTCAATTCTGTCTGAAATTCCACAAGATGCCTTATACCTGTTCAGACTACCTGTCCATCTAGCCCATAATTACTGTTTTCTCTTTTCCATGACATGTTCCCAATCCTTTTTAACTGCAGACTTATTAGGAGTGAAGCTAAGTCCTTCTATATACAAATACTGTTGTGGTTTCTATTGATGGACAATATGAATGCTAAAGAAACTAAGCATACTAATTTCCTCCCTCTCTCTCTCCCTCCTTCCTATTTTAGTTATTTAGCACTGTATTATTAAATTATTAATGGTTCTTCATTCTCCCATTTAGAGAAGAGAAATGCAAGGAGCACCCATAAATGGGAGTAGCGACAGTGATGGTTGAATCAACCCGAAGGTTGAGCTCTGATGCTTTTGTAATATTACAGTCTAATATGAAAGAGTCCTTCACACCTGCTTAATCACAATTTGCAGCTTGCTGAATGCAGCACTATGTTAAAGACTTTCCTCCCACATAGTACATTGGCAAAAGCAAACAAAATTATGGCTTAGCAGTATACATGAAACAGAGTGTATGCCAATTAGTAAAACATTTTATAAATGTTGCTTATATTTAATCACAGACAACAAGTAAAGAAATTGTTCCAGAGAATGTTCATTCTACTGTCTTGAATAAAATATGAATTCTAGGAAATCCATTAGTTGAGTACTTTTCTTAAAAAGAAACCCTTCCGTATGTGAGTTTCTATTGCTGAGTTTTATATTACTTCTTCCCTCTCCTCCTGAAAATACCCGTGTATCTAGCACCAAGATATAGGATTAATTTACCCCTTTCAACAAGTTATAAAAAATTGATTGGCCTGAAACCTGAATGGAAGATTTAAAAATCATTTTGTTTTGTGTGTGTGTGCTAATTTTCCAATCTAATAAGGAAAATCCTTTGAAGAAGATTTCAGAATAAATATGAGTAATCTGGTGGTTTCTGGATGATGTAGGATTTCTTCTGAAAAACACAGTTAGGAAATCAAACAATACACACTCTTCTAGACATCCTGGAAAGTTCACTGACGTGGGAAAGAGCTAATTCACAAATAATTACTTTTTCCTTCCTGATGGTAATGATGCCCTTAAAATGAAGATATTTTCCGAAATTTGGTCCTGCCAAGATCTCTACCTTTCTCTCAGTCACAGCTTTCCATCTGCAAAGATAGATTTTTCTTAAAGTTTCCAAAATAGTGCTTTATTTATTTACCTATTTAGTACCCAATCATTGAAGCTTCAGCAAGCCACAACATCAAAGGTTCAAACCCATAAAAATACCAAAACTCTGAATCTAAAGATTAAAAGTTAAAAAAAAAGATGTGTTGAACATGTTTTGAACATGGCGAGTGCCTAAATATATCAAATATATAATAATTATGCCATTCTAAGTTGAAGAGAGGTTGATAGTTTCTTTCATGGCAGTGAGTGAAAATGTAATTGCAATACTGATTGGTTTCGGATTCCCTGTTTAGTTAAATACTACAATGTCAACAGCCTCTGTCACTGACATTCAGAAATAGCTGAGTGAGTGATTCCAAAAATTTAGTTGCAAACTGGAAATAAACTGGTGGCTTCCCTTTTAGGAAGCTGAGTTTGTTCCTGGACACTGATGCCAGAAGGATCCAAAACATTTGGATGCAAAATAAAATAAGGGGAGAATGAACTTCTGTTCAGAGAAACTGGCATGAGTGTCAGAAACTAGAAACACAACATTTTCTGTGCCTGCCACACTGGTTTCTGGGTCCAAGAAAAATGAAGGTGATTGTTGTCTGGTTCTGGTGCAAACACGCAGTGTACTTTTTCGAATAGCCTGAAAATTGATTTTTCTCAACATTTCAAAAGTGGATGTGGAATTTGAGCAGCAGACCAAGTTCTCCTAAGTTTCCTGCCTATGTACTTTTCTGGTTTCTCTTACTGCGGACAAACCCGCCAAGTGCTGAAAATAGCTCAAATGCTTCTAGAACAGTAGCAGCAGCCAGCAGCTGAAATTCTTTCCTGCTCTTATCGCCTTCTCTTTTTCTCTTGATTGCAGGTTCTTGTTCTTCAGTTAAACTTAGACCTTTAGAGGAACTAAGCATTAAGAGAAGACCGGGTTAACAAGATCTGGATGTCAAGAACAAAAATACTAATATCTCCAACATTTCAAAAACAGGAAGACTCGTCTGACTGGTAATTCTCTACTTTTTTTGTGTATATATCTTAAGGATTTGCAGTTTTGTTCTTCATTCTTAGCTAACGTTTCTAGACTATAAATTATCATTCTATAAGAACCTGCCACAAGAGTTATACTTCTTTCTTTTTTTCTTTCTCATTCTGTATCTCATATGCACATATTACACAAAAGTTTTGCGAGACTGGGTGACTTTTGTTCAACTCTTAATTATTCAGAAAAAAGTTCTCAAATGCCAACTATATTCATAATTAATTCTAAGTAGAGAATGATATTTTAGTCTCTTGAATTTTTATTTTCTGTCTGATTATTGCATTTGAAAAGATTTAAACAAGTCTAAAGTTGACAGCAAATCATTTTCTCTTCAGAATTGGACATCTATTTGAGAAAATCTCATTTTTACAGTGTGCTGGTCAAATCAGCAAAGACCCACAGAAATAAAAAATATTTCTTCAGGTTTTGTTGTTGTTGTTTTTTTATGAGTCCTTTATATCCTGATATAATATCTTTTAGGATTCCTTTAAGTTTCTCAGTAACACACTGCCTGCCAACAGCCGTCTCTGTACGTCAGGTTTGTCATGCAAGAAAAGCTGCATCTCTTCCTGAGTACATGAACTGGTTTTGACTTGCTGCCTCCTTTAGCTTCCTTTTGTTTATTAACTCTATCCTTACCTCTATTGTTGGCTAAAATTCCTTCCTGTCATTTTTTCTTTGAATAACAATTTATATCAGTATCATCACTATCCTTCCTTAAACTTGTTTTAATTGTCCCTTTCTCTTCTTTCAACTCTTTCTTCAGTCTACTGTACTGCATTTAGCAGACTGATGAAAGTTGGTCTGACAGCTAGATAGAAATTTGATTGGTCTCCCAAAACATACAGTGGGTGGCAGATTGGGGAAGATAGTATTTTATAGTCACCAGCCAAGAATAACAACAGCAATCAGTCATAGACTATCTGCTAGAATAAAGAGGGATACAGAATTAGAGTAAAAATAGAGAATGACCTTGGAAAATCTTTTTAAAGAAGGGTTGCCACTAATACGATGCTCTACCAGTTCTGTTCTCTGGAACCCACCAGTTACATGGTTCCTTATCCTACACTGAGGCAGAGCAAATGTAAGAGTAATTGGGGCAAACACAGAAGAAAGCCAAAAGAACTACAACCTGAAATAAGAATTAGTCTGAATGCAGTTCTCCAAGTAAGAGTAATCCTACCTCAATTTGTCCATGTGGGGTAGGCAAAGGCTGGCAAACATGTCAATACTCAATTATGGTATTAACTTTTTGTGAAAATAGAAGTATGATGTGCCAAAGAACATTTTCTGCACAGTAATTTTCCACTAGTTCAATATTTAAATGCCCTCTTTTAGCTTCCAAGAACAAATTGCATACAAATAATTGCTTTCGTATTAGGAGCAAGTATAGCCAAGTTGAAGTCTAGGATTAATTTTTGTAGCAAAGGACTGCCTAGCAAATAAGGGTCTGTAACTGACAGGCTGACATAACTTGAATGGAAGGGATGTGAACCCAGAGCTGTCGTTCTACTGAATGAAGGGGAAATCTCTGGAGAGGAATGGAATGCCTTTCTTTTAGCAAATATACCTCTGCATTCATAGAGAACAAACAGTAACATTCTGTGCAGATTTCCTCTTTGACAGTGTGTTCTTTGTTCACTTTCCAGTACTGGTGTCAAGTATGTTATTGGGGAAAAAGTACTATTTGGATTTTTGAAAATTTACCTGATTCAGTCTTCAGGAACTCCGTAATGTTAAAGAAATATTAGCATAGTAGATACTAGTTAAATAAGTAACTTTATGCAGACTTAGTAGGAGCAGTTAAACGTAAGAGAA
This sequence comes from Pseudoxyrhopus heterurus, assembly GCA_032468235.1. Taxonomy (NCBI): domain Eukaryota; kingdom Metazoa; phylum Chordata; class Lepidosauria; order Squamata; genus Pseudoxyrhopus; species Pseudoxyrhopus heterurus. The sequence goes on from JANHJO010004080.1 coordinate 79,957, forward strand.
CTTTATTTCTGAGAAAATGTATATAGGATTGATTGATAAAGGACTATGAACTGGCACCAGTGGTTGTATAAATATTCAAATAGGGAAGTTACATGCATTCATTGCTATGTTTTTAGAGCAAAAATATTGCCCCATAGCAACATTTTGTAATCTTAGCTCAGTACCCAGTAGCTCAGTACTTTTCACAAATATTGGAGTTCAGTTCTCATAATATTTACCCAATATATGATCAACAGATTGGGAAAATCTACATTCTCCCCTGATCAACTCAGCCCACTTTACATTATGTTTCTCCTTCTCACTACAACCTATATGGAACTTTTGCCCCCAAGAGATGAATTTGCTCCTTTTTATGAAGAGATTAGGACTGTAACTTTCTATGCATAGTGTAATTTGCAATGAGTTTGAATAAGAAAGTAAAGGTGCCCTCAAACCAATCCTGGCTCCTGGGTGACCCATGCAATTTTATAGGTTAGCTCTCGTGGATACTTTTGTTCTTTATTGTATTCTTCACAAAATGTACAGCCTTGAATTTTCCCATCATCACCTTTCCAAATACCAGCCAGGTCCCACCCTACATTAATTGAATTCTGTTTGTAGACTAGGGGATTGATCAGTTAGTCCTAAAAAGATCAAATAATACGTAGAATTCTAACACTGTTTAACATTAGTGAAAGATATGTAGATTATATTTAAGAATCCAAAAAAGACATTTATTTTGAATTTATGCCTTTCCTTTTCTGAGAAACCGCAAACAGCTTATTTGTCATAGTCTTGTGATTAGAAGAAAGATCTCCTGTAGTAGAAGGGAATGTGACTTCTGAGCAAATGGAGTATAAAGTTCAGACCTGGATTAAATCTAAATCTATACAGTGATGCTCATAGAAATGATTTTTCCTATACTTCTCTTTCTTCTGCAGTCTTTTTCTGTCTTCTCCCCCCTCCCCCACCCATAAATGGATGGTGCTTCTGCCTGTTTTTTTCCTGTTCTACTCAGCTTCCGACACTACAGAATCCCTTCCCAATTCTTTTTCTAACATTTTCAGATTGTACTAGTGCCACAGAGAACATAACCTGAGTATCTTCATTTCTTTCACCCAATTTGCTATATCTAAATCTGGACTCAACATATTCCGTCTCTTATTTTATGAAATAAGCACTTGACTGAGCTCTTCATTTGATTTCAATATGTTTAACATAGCATGATTTAATACTTCAGAGAAGAGAACAAAGGACAGCATTAGTTGCTTCCACTGAGAAAACACTTTTAAGATGTTGTCTTCACTAGAAGAAAAGAAATTTTGGGAAGAAGCTGTGCATAGACCAAGAATGGATTTTACTTATTAGTAAAGGAAGTTTGCTTCTTGTCTACAGAAACAATGCATGTTTATGCAGATAAATAATCATTATTCTATTTTTCTTATTTGTAAATTGTACTGAATAATTTTATATCAGAAAGTAGGATATATGTTGTCAAAACAGAGTTATGAAATGAAATGGAAACGCACCCCGAATTACATAAAGTGAAAAGAATTGAGGAGAGGGAACCAGAGAAATAGTGAGGAAAACATTAACTGTTCCTTTTTTTTAATCCTGCTCCATACTAAAATCATCAATTCGTCCTTCAAAAAGCTGTTTTTCACATCTTTATTTTTAAAATAAAACAAATCTGCAGTTTTACACACATACACACACACACACACACACACGTATATGTTCACCTTGTTTTCCTGCCTATTAAAAACACAGGCACTTTTATGCTTTCAGAATGTACATACTCCTCTTTGATTTTGGGTGGTAGTGGTAGTAGTGATCTGTTTGGCCAAAATATTGAAATACATGGCAACGCTTTTTTCTCCACTTGGCTAAATAGGAATCATGCTATTTTCCTGCCTATCAGATGATGAAACTTCTGATACAGAAACAGCTTGGTGGTATTTTAGGCAATGGAGATAAAGCATCAAATGTTAAATGGCTTTATTGGCAGGACTTGACTGAAATGAGTGAAACTATAGGCAAGCATTTATTGAACTGAGGTCGAGTTGATGACAATGGATGCATGGAGATATACATTTGAGAAATTTATCAAATTTGATATTGTTTACTTGTTTTTTTGATCATAAAGTCTTTCTGGATTCTTATTTGTGAGGAATATAGTGTGCATCTTTTTTCCTGCTTTTATATGACTTTGTGAGTATATATAGGATGAATTTGTTTAAAACTTTGGGCAAGGCATATCTCTACACAGAGTTAAAAACTATATACTATGGATATAAGGAGGAAAGAAAACTAGAAAATGGTTGTTGTGTTACATATACTAGGCTATTTCACTTGTATTTAGTATTTCTATGGAATTTATTAATGAGGCACTTTCCAATACATTTCTAACCATTGTGATACCATACCATTTCTTAAACTGTTTGTTCTCTCAAGATTTAGTAAAAATACATTCCTCTCCTAGATTAAGGACACAATTTGGAACAAATAACCAATTATTTTCCATGTTTCAGTCTGGGAAATAAAATCTGGATAACTCTACATGCTACATGTACCTGAACTAAATATTTTTGGAGGTAGATAGGGTTGTAAATTTGTGTGGTTTAAAAATCGTCTTGAAATATAATTGGCCATACCTTTCTTTAGCATTTACTGTCAATAAACTGCTCACTTGTGATTAACAAACTTACTGGTGGGGGAATTCACTTTCTTTCATAATCTCAGCACTACTTGAAGTGTCCATAATGCAATTGTCCCTGGGCAGGCTGCTCCCATGGTGACATTCTGTGCTTGGGCATATGGTTAAGATCAGAATAGTTCCACTCTATGCAGTTACTGAAGCTGTGATCAGCAATCATTATCATGCTGTTGGTTTTTGATATCTGTCTAGCCCTCGGCAGATCTTCTCTACAGAGCATGTTGGAAAGGTTGTCAGTAGCTTGATTTTCTCTTTTAAAATTCTGCTTGCCAAATTGTAAAGATAATAATAATGAATTCCTACAATACAAATCTGTTTTCTTCTGCATCTCTAGTTAGGTGAACAGCTAAATTAGGAGTACAAAATTGTGGAGGCTGAAGAACATCCTTAGATTTCCAATGCTCTGTCAGAGATGAAGACAAAACAATTTATGGAGCATGGCACCCTTTCTTATTATTATCCTTACTTTTAGAGACCCAATCCACTCTTTCATCTTAAATCTTATATAGTGATTTAAGATACACTTCCTGTTGGAATGGGACAACTTGCTGCGGCCACCTCACCATGGACAACTCACTGTGGGACAACTCACCACGGCCAACTTGCTGCAGGACAACTCGTCACAGAACAATTTAACAATTCAATTTAATTCAAACTAAATTTTAATTTTTTTTAATTTTTGTTATTCACATTTCATTCTGTTCCTTCTTTTGCATCTTTCTTTAATGATTCTATTTCACCATTTCTTTAATATTAATGTCACTCTTCACCCACAGCAAATTGTCCAATGGCAAGTTGGCCATGGCAAGTTGTCCTGCAGCGAATTGGCCATGGCAAGTGGGCTGTGGTGAGTTGGCCATGGCGAGTTGTCTGTGGCAAATTGTCATAGACCCACCTCCTGTCTTATCAAATTCTAGGGTAGCAAAACTGGACTGTATGTTTTTTGAATTGCATGAATGAATCATCTTTTCAATCATTAGGGTGTTTTGTCTTTGATCTCTATGAAGTAGGAAATTTTTATCAACTTTCAAGCTAAGTACAGTACATTTCTTTGAATTGCCTGATGTAAAGGCTGGAGTATTATGATATCACCAGAATGTGTAGGAAATTGCCACACTATTTGGGATGTTTTTTAGAACTGATGGAATTTTGAGAGCTTTTTTTTATCTTTCCAGAGGCATTAAAACTCCCATTGTCAGTTTCTCAGGCAGACCAGACAGGAAATGCAACCAGATAGGTTATTTCTACTTTATTATAAGGCTATCTAAACTGAATCTTGGAAGTCTTAAAGTACATATCTCCTGCCATCTTCTTATCAGCCCCTTCTCAGCATCTTGCTTTGCCCACTATCCACTGCTTTGGACTATATTGTCTCTTTTCTGACTGTTTCCTAGACAGCATCTCTGTCTCATCTCGTAAGGTCTTTTTCATATACCATTACACCCATTTTACCCTGTAACTCCTTGCCCTTGGCAAACCTTTCACGAGGTTGGAGTTTTTAACAATTACAATTTTCTTCCTTTAAACTTCCACTTCTAAAATGCAAACATGATTGGCCTCAACACCTTGGGACTACTTCTTAATTAACTAAACTATATATTTCAAAAAGTACTGTTACATATTTTATGAAAATTTGCAATGAAACATTTTCATGTTTCACTACGTGAAGTTGTATCTAATACATATAATATATTATTACTAACTGTTTTGCCTCTTAAAGTCTTTGTCTCTGGGTCACATACAACAATAAAATAAAAATGGAATAAATACCATAGAAAACCAAAATAAACATACAAAAACAACATATAATCAGCACATAATAAAAAATCTTCTGAAATTCAGTGTGATGATTGTTACCTATAAAGTCCTACATGGCATAGGGCCTAGTTACTTAGGGACTACCTGTCTCCTATTACATTTTCTTGGCCAATTCAATATTGCAATGGTAGAACATAGAATATAGAGTTGGAAGGGATCTTGGAGATCTTCTAGTCCAGGGGTGGCAAAGTCAAGGCTCGCAGGCCGGATCCAGCCCACGGAGTGCTTATATCTGGCCCGTGGGCCCATCCTGGAAACAGTGAAGGACTGGCCCGCGGTGCCTCTGCCAGCGAAAACAGTGCTCGGAGAGATTGTGCACGGCCTGCCCTGGCTCCATTTTTGGTCGTAACGGAGCGTGCAGCCTCCCGAGCTTCATTTTTGCTGGCAGAGGGCTTCAGGAGGTCGTCGCAGCCAAAAACCAGAGCTTCGATGAGTGAAGTTGAGCTGGCCACGCCCCCCTGGCCATGCCCCCACCAAAGTCAAATACAACCCTGATGCAGCCCTCTATGAAATTGAGTTTGACACTCCTGTTCTAGGCCAACCCCCTGTTTAAGCAGGAGATCCTATAGCATTTCAGAGAAATGGTTGTCCAGTTCCTTTTAGAAAGCCTCCAGTGATGGAGCACTCACAACTTCTGAAGATAAGCTCTTCCATTGGTAGATTGATGTGATCCTGGTTCCTTTGATGAAACAATGTCATCTCTGAGAAGTGCACATTCTCTGTAGCACTGCTTGTCCTATGGGATGAGGTTCCCCCCAAGATCCAGAGAGCCCCCACTTTGCTGAGACAAGGTTCCCCCCAAGATCCAGAGAGCTCCCAGTTTAAAAAAAGCTGTGAAGACCTGGCTCTTCAACCAGGCCTTTAGCAGGGAACAGTGAAACTTTCGTTGCACTTGCCATCTTTTATCTTTATTTTTGTTATTTTCTATTGGTTTTTTTATTGTTTTGGCCAGTAAAGTCAGGGCCATCTGAACCCTGGTAGGGGAGAAGATCTCCTTGCAAAGGACAGGTGTAGCAAAAGAGTATTATTTCCTGAAAGGATAATGACAATTTTCTCACTATAATAAAGAACCCAGTTGTGAATTCAGGTTAGCATCTTGTTAAATTATTATCCATAAATGTCTACATAAAACAATATAGAACATTACTTTATATTTCTACTAGCTTATTACCCGGCTTTGCCCAGATATTTATTTATGTGTGACTCAAGTTGTGGAGTCCTTCTCCTGCTCATCTTCTTTCCTCTCCTCTTCATCTTCTTCGTCCTTGTCCTCCTCCTGTTCTTTCCCCTCTTGTTGCCCCTTCTCCTCTTCCTCATCTTTGTCTTCCTCCCCCTTCTCGTCCTGTTCATCATCTTGTTCCACCTCCTCCTTCAGTCCTCCTGTTGTTCCCACTCCTCATCTTCCTCCTCCTCTTCATCATCTTGTTCCCCTCATCTCCCTCTTCCTCCTGTTTTTCCTCCTGTTCTCTCCTCCTCTTCCTCTTCTGTTCAGCATATTCTTCCCTCCTCCTGTTGCTCATCCTGTTCATTGTGTTCTTCAGCCTCCTCCTCGTCTTCATCATCATCTTCCCCCTCATCCTGTTCCTCCTCCTCATCTTCTTCCCCCTGCTCCTCCACTCCTGCTGTTTTGTCGGACCTGACAGAAGGCGTCCTCGCCTTCCACAAAGCGCCTCTGCATCCATGGGCAGGCCGGGGTGGAGGTGACCACCGCTCCCACGGGGAAGAGGTTCGAGAGCTAGGCCCTTTCCCTTTCCGCCGTGGTGCTGCTGGGCCAGGACGGCCGCGGGGCTCCTGCTGCCCGCTCCCTGCCACTCTGCTGGCACTTACGTGGGCAGGGCGCGGCTGCCAGCAGAGGTAGCAGGCCGGTGTAGAGGGCGACATCCTGGCTGTCGGAGCTCTTCTCCGGGGGAGCGGTGCTCGTCTCCATCCTGGGCCACCCATGGCTGCAGAGATGCTTTGGGGAAGGTGAGGACACCTTCTGTCGGGGCGGGGAGGATCCCAAAGATCCTCCAAAGGCTCCTCCAAGGGGAAGGGCGGCGGGGAGCAGCTGAGCCCCTCCGAGGTGACTGGATAGTGGCTAATGGAGCAGTTGTAGTTTAGGGGCCATGAGCTGGGCACGATTAGCATCAATC
>JANHJO010004080.1:117145-142166 GCA_032468235.1 Pseudoxyrhopus heterurus
GGGATTCGATCAGCCAAACTGCTGATCTGCAGTACTGCAGTACTGTGTTCTAACCACTTGAGCCACTGCAGCTCCATGAAAACCCAGACACGCTGGACCGGCCATGTTGCAAGGATGCCAGACCATCGCATCCCTAAACAGCTCCTCCATGGTGAGCTGTCTCAAGGACAGCAATCGCATGGGGGACAAAGGAAGAGATACAAAGACATGTTGAAAGCCTCCTTCAAGTCCCTGGATATCGACACCACCTCCTGGGAATCCCTGGCACAAGATTGATTGACATGGCACACACGCTGATCCACCAAGGCTGCCAGACATTTGAAGAACAGAAGAACAACCATAGCACAAGAGAAGCGAGCACTCCGCAAAGCCATAGCTGCAAATGCTGCAACAATGGTTCCCACACATTTCTGTCTGACATGTGGCAGAACATTTTGTGCCTGTATAGGCCTTACCAGCCACATGTGGACACATCATGGACAGCCCACAACCTGTGAAGGTCCTCTTCAAACATGATGGACGAACATCATCATCTCAAGATGCAACATTTTGGATGTGGGGACTTTCCTGTTCCATGCTCTAAATACAATAATATTAAGACCCTGTCCTTAATTTTCTCTTTTTAGGGAAGGTTTTGAAAAGGTTGTAGAAAGACTGATCATTACAAATCAGATCCAAACTGCCACTGCCAATGTTCAGAAAGCTGCTGAAAATATGCCTTTTCCAATATGCATTCAAGGGTAATGACTACTTAGAGGTACCTGTGGTGTGATGAGCTTCTTAGATGATGTATGATAAACTGTGCTGGGTTTCTATGATTATAACATTACGATAATTGTAGCCTTCTAGGATAGTTTTATGATTATTGTATTAATACATTATTGTACATCCATTGCTGGTGAGTTGCTTATAGGCATATCGATTGAAGTTGCATAAAAGCATGTTTACTAAATAATGCAGCCTGAGGGAAGTTGCCAGACCACCATTTTTCCTCCACTTCTATTTCTTAAGTTCCTTTCTTCCTCTCTGGCTCCCATCTATCAAATGGGCACAGGAGGATGGATTGAGGCCAGTGAGGAGTGGCCACAATCAAATGTAGGAACTCTTTTCCTTCCTCAGAGTTTTAAAATAGCTTCCGATGAGAAGATTGATTAAATTTGGGGAGACTTTGCATTTATGCATAATGGACAAGGAGATATTCAAAGCAAGGGTGTTTATAGACTAAAGCTAGTAAGATGTAGATTTGAACCTTCCACTGCTGCTATCTGAGGCCTCCACCCAATTACACCTGCCCAGTCCATTAGATCCGGCAGAACAGGTGTGCTGCATGTTCCATCTACGAAAGAGTATCACCTATCAGGATCCAGGAGATAGATCTTTTCTGCTGTGGCACCCACCTGTCTTTTTTTAATAGATTTTTTTTAAATTTTATTTTACATACAATCTATACTCCATTAAACAGTGTGTCGTCTGGGTACAGATATCCTGTGCAATACAGTTAACATTTATAACAATATTCATTACATTAGTATTAATTCTCTGCTCTTAGTTTAATGTTAATATTCATAATATATCTAATTATTATAACAATTCTCATCTTAAACTTATTTAATTCTATAAACATATTTTCTATAGTTCACTAGTTCCCTTTTATTTCTAATTTTCATATTTATTCTCTAACAATCGATAAAATGATTCCCATATCTTATAATATTCCATTTGTTCTTTCTCTTTAAATGCTAGTGTTAACCTATTCATTTCTGCACATTCTAATATTTTCCTAATTACATTCTCTTCAGTAAGAATCTCTTCACTTTTCCAGTTTTGTGCAAATACGATTCTGCTATATTTGGAGGATATTAACTTAGAGTTGCTTTTTTCCACTAATTCTTTCAGCCATTTACCTTCTTTTCATCAACCTTTATATAATTCCCTGCTTGGAATATATTCCAAAAGACCATTGGAGAGATTAAAGAACTTTTGATATCAACTAAAATGATTTAGCAACAAGTCTCTGGATTTTGTTTTTGTAACCTGATGCTTAATTGTGTAACTTTTCATACAATAATGTACCTTGAAGTACCCAAGTAACCATAGCTTGAGATGAACTTGGGCACGCCATACTTTTTTCTGATCTCAGTTCCTACTTAAGGAAAGAGGGGAAAACTTCACTAGCTATATAACTGTCTGTAACACTAGCTCATTTTTTTTTGTCTCGTCTGTATAAAAAACACAATCACAATAATGTCAGCAATCAAAGGCAATCTTCTGATAGCATGATTTTCTTTTTTAGTTGCTATTTCATGCTGTGTTTCCTGTTTATATATTTGTATGTGTTTTGAATGCCATGGAGCATCAAATCCCTCAAAGAAATACCACAGAACCTGAAAGATTTCCAGCTTCTTGGATTAATGTATTTATAATTTGCTTTCAATGCATGTTAAGTATCTGGCAGACTCCATCCGGGGCCTGATTCAGCATTCCTCATTCCCAGAGATTTTAACTACGTTGAAGTCATTGCTTCAGCAGCAGTTAATTCTCACAGTGTCAGTAGGAAAACAACTTTGTATTAACTAGGTTCAGAATGTGCATGAGTGCATGAAACAAAATGTGCTTTATACAGTATCTTGTAAAACCTATTTACAAAAGAAAACCAATCTGTTTCTGCCTTCTGTACATTTACACACAATATTGTATACTCATTACCACTTTTAAAGAAGCACTAATTTATAAAGCCAAATGGGGTTCTAACAATTAAAAATACAGATCCAAATCATGGTTGGATGAAAAATGTGCAAAAACCAATTAAAAATATCTGGGGTGTATCAGAATAACAACTACCTATTATTCTTGAATTTCTTCATGAAAAACAAAAAAGGAAATACAAAGCTTTACTGAAAAAGAAGAGGAAAAAAAGCTCAAAAGACATATTTAAAGTCACTTGATCCAGGCATCAAAATACCTACCAGTCTCCAGAAGAGCCCAGTATGTAGCATTCAGTAACTCGAAACAGCTCTTCAGTCTGATTCTAGAAAACTATTATGGGACAAATTAAAGACCCCATCCATTGATTGGCATCAGCTGGCACATATTATATTATTGCACAATAATACTCACATCCAAATAAAGTCAGCTTTCTGCTGTGCTGCTGCCTAGTTCCCAGAATGTTTAACAGCTATGTATTTTAGCACCTTTTCTATTTAATCTTTATGATATGATACAAAAACTCACAAATCCAGAACATTATTTGGACTGGCAGACCTATTGTTTTAGTTTTATAGTCTGATGATGTAGTGATTATCACATCTACTGGACCAAGGAGGGCATTAAGCTCAATTATTTCCTATTGCCCTGATAATAACATATTTATTTCAAAATAAAAATAAATTCATGTTTCTCAAGATGATTCCCCTAGATAGAAACATAAATGGTGAATTAGCAGGAATATTATTTAATAGGTTCAGTCCTTTAAATATCTTGGAATTCTTTTTGCAGGCTACAAGCACTCAAAAGGTCCAAATTGAATCTTTGTAAGAAAACGTAAAAAAGACTGTAGCTGCCATCTTAAAATGAATGCACATACAGACAAACATGTCTATCACTACAACAATACTTGCTTTAAAAAGGATTTAAGTTTGTTTAGATTTGGGGATCTGAATTTGGACATAGGCAATCCTAAACAGATTTTTGAGTGCTATTTCCCTTTTCTAATAAGTGTGTCCAGATACAGCGCAGAACAAATGGGAAAAAAATGGTAGGGAATTAATGATCTGAAATTTTGCTTCAGCTTCCACCACTGTGCCCAAAGTCTTTTTTTTTCCTTCCTCATTTAGACTAGAGTGTTCTTTCTTTGAAATTCTTTTTTTTATTTAGGTGGCTTAATTTCTGTTCAACAGTAAGGTACAATGCTGGCGTTGCAGTTTTTATGTAGCCAACAACCCCATCTCTCTGTAGCCTCCCTGCTGCTGATGCTTTTGATTTGAAAAAGCCCAAATGGGAGCAGTTCCCTCATGAAATGTTCTCTTTAAGTTAAATTGAAGTCTGAGAAGTTAAGAAAGCTGAAGACCATGAAGAAGAGATTGTACAAAGAAAGAACAGACACTTTCTAGCAGTCTTCAGCCATCCACTGCATTTAAAATAATTTATTTTTGCTCCTTAAAAAGTGAAAAAAATCATTTTTGAAGCATGTATAACATGGATGCCACTATTTATTTATTTTTTCCTGTCTGCCTATTCAAAGATCTTTATCTCATGTTCTATTGCATTGCGATAATGAACAGATTGCCTTTATTTTCTCTAGGCAAACTGAAGACTTCAGTAGCAAATCTCCCAGAATCAAAATGAACACAGGTATGCATTTTCATGTTGCAAAAAATGAGCATATTGTTTAATGCAAGTTACAGAACTTTTGAAGAACTTTTTGCTAATATTTTTGCTTTCTTACATGTGTGCATATGAAGTTCTGATGTATATTTCTCTAGCTACACTGTTATGTATAAATATATGCATTTATACATGCATATGTAAATAAGCATCTGCATTTCATTTCAATATATTTTCAGATACTTAGTAAAATATATTGGGGCAAAGAACATATCCATGTAGTCTAACACAGTGCTATAAATCAAACAGGTTTTTTTCTTTAATGGCAAACCATTTACTTTTACAATTATTTAATTATTGCCTACTTATTTTGTTTAATTCACCTACTGGAGTATTTTACAAGTGTGTGAGTTAAATTATATATGCCTTACATTATCGCATTTTGGAAAATTATATTTAAAATCTCTTGAGCAACATGATGGCCTAATGGTGAAGATGTTTGCCTCCATTCGGAAGGTTGAAAACTCAATCCTAGGCAGCAACAAATGTTTCTCTCTCAGGGCACAAAAACAAAATAGCTGCTGTGATATCCATGTAGGTCTCAGGAAGGGTATCCGGCCAGTAAATGTTCAGCTCCATTCAGTCTTCCAGACTCTGAATAAAGGGATTCAGAATAAAGGGATTACAGGGTTATGAAAAGAAAAGAAAAATTAAAACCTGTCAGGTAGCAATTTCTGTGATGGCCACTGATGACCACAAACATCTTTTTTTGATACCCATGTACCTTTATTCTGGACAGTATAAATTCTGCAACTTAAGTAAATAATAATGCAGTACAAACAATATCAAACATAATTTAATAATCTAATGCAATGTTTCTCAACCTTGGCAGCTTGAAGATGCATGGACGTCAACTCCCAGAATCCAGCAAGGCTGGCTGAGGAATTCTGGGAGTTGAAATCCACATATCTTCAAGCTGCCAAGGTTGAGAAACACTGTTTTAATCTAATCATAAAATCAGCAAAGAGAATAAATGCTCAGTTACTTGCTTCTCTAAAGAACTCTTCCAAGAATCTGATCTCTATCAGCTGCCAGAAGTAAATTTTGACGGGACTGTACAGATCACTGCAGGGAATAGATCCAAATATCCTGGCATAACCCCCTCCCACAAAGCATAGCCCTTTTTGCCCTCCTCTGTATCACAGTCATCAAGGAGAAGTGGAAAGAAAATAATACATATGTAACCAAGTATATGAAAAGAAACAGATGGGATGAAGCAGTCCTTAAGAGTTAATGTTCTTTCTGCTGGCTTTGAAGTGCCAAATTGGCACATCATTCTCTATATTAAGAGTAGAAAGAGTTTGGAGTACCATAAAGGTGAACCCTAGAGATAGTTGATTATCCTAAAATGATGAGTTCTACTTTAGGCCATAACCATTTAGCTTTCTAAAGACATTAATTAGAGGTTCAGCTTCATTGAAATAAGATTCAATCTGATTTTAAGAGGAAATTTAATAAATAGAATAGAATTCTTTATTGGCCAAGTGTAATTGGATACACAAGGAATTTGTCTTCAGTGCATAAGCTTTCAGTGTACATAAAAGCTATAAGCGATATTTTACTAGTAGATCTTTAAGCAGCCACTTTAAAAAACAGATCAAGCATTACCTATTTAAAAATCCTGTATCCGCACAATATTCCAAAACCAATGAAGAGTTAATCTATATTATTGAAGGATCACAATCATTCTGTTTGTAATAAATTTAGTGGAAATCCTACAGAGTTCTGTGACTAAGTCTTAAGTATATCCATGAATGTCTCCTATCAAAATTAAAAGGATACGCCAATGCTTAGGTTTGGCTAAATGCTGTCCATCTCTTAAACTGTTTTTAAACAAAATAAATGTTCCATTTCTCTCAGAGTTCCCCATTATATAGATGTGAAATAAACAAAACATTTAAAAGTCATGATATCTATGTAGTTACTTACCAAGCACATCTAAATTATATTAAAGTAACCAAAATATTTTTACACTCACCAAGGCATATCACAACTTTTGCGCACCCCTAATGTTTGGAAATTGGAAATTTGTCAAATTGAAATTTGACACACCCAGTCCAATAACATTCAGGTGGTTTGATTTCAGTGCAGTTATCATTAAACATTGACCCAGCATCTAACATCTTTTCAGCATATGCCAACCTTTATTTGAGATGTTACTCCAGACTGGGGATTGCTGGTTAGGAGACACCTGAGCAAGCCTCTTACTGTTCATTTAAGGCAGAATGAAACTTACTTTTCCTATTGTCCAGGATAAAATGTACATAGTATGTAGTATTACAATCTTATGATCAAAGTAAGATTCATGCACAGTTGTATATCCAGATTTATTAAGTAGATGAATAATATTCATTTTTATGGATGGATTCTTTTTGAACCATTGTGTTTCACAAACACTATAGGCATTAATAATTTGATTTTAAAGTAGTTATTTTTATATAAAATAATTATCAACTATTTATGCATACTCAAGGAATACCCCAAAAAGGCTTAATGTAAATTATTCAACTGCAAATCTGAATTCCTCAACCAATTTGCAAAAAACTTCAGAATTCAGCCTCCTTTTTCGGGATTCCAGATCAAAAATATTTTATTCATTAAAAAAAACTACATAGTTGCAGCATTGCTTCTTCCATTCCATAGTAGAGCAAACCACTTTTAGAGATTTTAAAAATCCCTAGAATGCTACTTGCACAGTGTTCAGCAGAGATAACACACATCCACAATCTGTAAATAAACATTCTCTCACCAGACATAGAAAGAATTCTTGTCTTTAACTTTAATGAGATTAAACAGTTTAAATCCAAGTGCATTAATTTAAACTGGATTTAAGTGGCTGGGTAGACCAAGCTTTCCACTTATCCAGATTCCTTCTAAGAGCATAACATTTCAAATAATTTGGATGGACTGTTTATATGCAACCCTTTTTCTCACATAGATAATAAATGCCCAAAGTTAATTTGTTTCAATGGATCTTTAGTGTCCCTCCATAATTTTTTAGGCATGAAAGTACATGGATAATATTGTGATAAATGCATCTCAGTTTAAAATGATTTAATAACCCAACTGCTTTATAATAAACAAAAGACATAAATACAAACCTGGTTAAAAACAATTACAGTCCTTGGAGAGTGCAAAAATATATGAGGTTTAACTTTGTTAATATTAAATCATCATCATGCAGAGTTGTTACCATTTATCTTCTATGTTCTCAAAATACATCAAAATAAGCTACATGTTATATGCAATGCTGAATAAACAGTTTGTTTTGAGAACAGTTCCGAAGCTTAGAATAGCATGTCCTAGACATTCAGCATTATTATTTCAAATACCAGATATTTTATTCTTTCCTGGGATGGATAATCAGAATCTTCTTGATTTTGAATGTTTGCATACCATCATATAAGCATTTAATCAACCAAACTGGATTTCCTTTAGATGGATGCAATAGGTATGCCCCATGCAATTATCTTCTCCTTATGCACTATTAATGGCTGAGTAATCCAACTGAAGTATATGGGAAGCACAAGCCCCAAATCTCAGAGTATTTGTAATATATTTCTAATCATTGCAAATTAAATTCAGAATTTGTCCTAGTAATAAAATCATCAAGCATACAAACCATACAGTCCACCTGTGGTTAGATGTCCTGGTTCAACTCCTTGTATTTCTACAAAAAAAAAAAAGGACTATGCATGCAAAAGACCCTAGATCAAAATGTCAAATGGGTTTGAATGCCTATATTCCATATCGGTATAATACCAATAGCAATAGCACTTAGACTTATATACTGCTTCACAGTGCTTTACAGCCCTCTAAGAAAGTTTTCTAACTGTACCATTTCTAGAATTATATTCTTCCCTAGTGGGCTAAGCCAACATGGAGGGAAAGACACTGCCAATCCTGATTTTACAACTCACGAAGTTCCTTGCAATGAATGATACTTTCCTGCATTTCAAGCATATGGAATGAGTTTCCCGTTCATTTTTATTCACCTAAAGCAGAGCAAACATACACAAGAATTGATAGATGTTAAAAATTAACTTGGAAGGGAAGGAAAGGATCTTATTATAGTAGCGATCTAGATTGTTGGACTACTCTGGCAGGTGAATTGTAATTGTGATACAATTATAGCTTTCTGGTATAAATACAGCCTTCAGGTACATGCCTGAAGGACACTGGAATAATTCATACGATATCATATTGGGCAATGTGCCCTAAATTCCAAGTTGACTGAGGATAATGTTGCTAGGATTGGTCTACTGCTTTGATTTACTTTCCTCACTGGACTCTTCCTTGGCCCTTTTCTCTTATATTAAGTCATAACATTTGATTCAAATGTATTGGCATAATCTTTGCTAGTGTTATCGTTACCTAATCATTCTTATTTTCAACTTATCTTTAGGTCTTTTAAAACTTATGGCAGCATCTTAATAAACAGCAGGCAGATAGACAACTATCACTTTGTATTCCTGTTTAAACTGATCAACTGTTCTTTAATTTTCTTTTGGGAATAATAGTTCCCAAAAGAGTGAGTGGGAGGGGAGTTAAATTCAAGATTTAAAGTCAGTTTGTGTAAATGCAAAATCTCCAAGATTCAAAAGTCTTTCCATGCATAAATCCTCCAATAAATTTTGACTAGGAAAATTCTTTCCCACAGTTTCTCCAATTACAGCCAGCACTTTCTGCCACATTTGTTTCTGTTAAGTAGTTCATAATCCCTGGTGAGAAATTTCATTGCACTTTCTGAAGAAGAACTAAAGGGACATTTGCTCACATCCAGATTCTAGCCTTATCATATCTCCCATAAAGTACTGTAAATCAGGAATAGTTACAGGTCCTTTACACACTTCAGAAGAACTTTCAGCAGCCCAGAGTCATGACCGTTTCTCACCATTTAGGTAGTGTTTCTAAAATAAGCTGTGTTTTTGTTAAAATGAGAAAACTTAAACTTGTTTCTAAAAATCCAGGGGGGGGGGACTAAAAAAACCAGCTGTGCCCATTTTCACCTTATTCCTTGTAATTCTTCTACTGTATGTACAAATACCAAGTATTTGTTCCCCCAACCACCAAAAGACTACTCACATTCCAGTAAATTAATGTTAAATTGTTTCTTTTTTCTTTCTGGTCAAGAAGGAAGATTGTTAGATGAAGGCAAAATGTTACTTGTCCATGCATTTCTGCCTTCAGTAAATAGTTCAGGTTATTTTAATAATCTGAATTCATATTATACTTATTTGTTTTTTATTTATTTGTAAACTTTATTAGCCGCCCATTCAGTCACACAGTAACCCTGGGCAACTAATATAGAATATTCCGTTATGGCCACGTACTACTTTCTAGTTCTGCATTATGATTAGATCCTTATTTTGATGTGTCATTTTTAATCCTGCCTTTTAGTCTTTTTATTTTTGTGGTTAGTTAGGTACACCCAAGTGATTTTTCAAATACTGGAAAGCACATGCTAAATCTCTTTGGCTGGTGTATTCTTTGGAATGGCAGTATTAATTAACAACAGCTTCCTCAACCTTTTGGTACGTATGTACAAGTATCTAGGGATCAACCACAAATCTAACTGCATGGATTTATGTCCACATTTACATATCTCAATAATCCTCGCTTTGTACATTGCATGTGCTTGCGTTCTACGTCGTGGGCTTGTGCCTGTGTCCTTTTCTGCTTTCAGATAGTGGTGGGTGTGCTCGCAAACGTGCTGCCATGTCTGTCAAATTAACAGCAGTGAAGAGAGTTCAAAGTTCTCCAAACCTTTTGACCGCAGGTATAGCTGTTAACCATGGAATGCCACACTTCAGTATCATTGTGTTGTCTTTTATAGAGTTATGTGTTAGAACTGAATATTTGAAAAAATAATCACAGATCCTTACAATTGTTATTGTGATACACCTGTCATTTCATCACTGTTTAGTATTTTTGTTCTAATTTATTAGTACTAAGCTGTTTGATACACACACACACACACACACACACACACACACATATATATATATATATATGATATTTTACTTGTTTAGATCAGGGGTAGATTACCCAATATTTTAGCACCTACTAGCATATATAATGACAAAGAATTGTGACACGTATTACAAATAGATGGAACATCAGACTATCATTGGTCTAGGAAATGCAAAATAGAAATAAACCAGAAGCCCAGACATTTTAATGTGGTCCTAAACATAATATTAGAACTTGCATATATTCCAAGCATTAATACGAAATATTAGTCTTTGACCACATGAGAACATGTTCTGTTCACACATCTAAACAATGAAAAGAAATTCTGGGTTAACCTACTTTACTCAAAGGTAGACTGTTATTTCAGAAAATAAATGTTAGATAGAAATAAAAGCACAAATGTTCAGAATAAATGTGATATTTGATTATATTTAAATGAAAATTAGATGTAATTAATACAGGTAGTCCTTGTTCACTAACCACAATTGGACTGGCAACTCAGTTGTTAAACAAATCAGTCACTAAGTGAAACTGCTACTGTGCTTACTCTCTTCCTTTAGTTTTCCTTTGCTTGACAGATCTTTGAAAATCATAACTGCAAGGATTGGTTGCAAAGTTAATTTTTTATTACTGTCACAACTGCAAATGGTCACTAATCAAAGCAGTCACTAAATAAGAACTACCTGTATTAAACAAAATGAACTGGTTTCAATTATCAATTATTTCATTATAGATAATGTTTCTTTATATTATTAAACATTCAATTCTACTACAACTTTGGGAAGGGCTGTGAGCTGCACACATGCTATTTTGAGGGATCGTGTGAGATGTGCCATAGGTTGTGTATCTCTAATGTAGAAGCTTCCTTGAATCTTCAACAGAAGCAATTCAGGCAGTAATACTTCCTAATCATGCTGAAACGTTGATTGAACTGTAATCCTGCTTAGCCCCCAGAAAATTTTAAGGAACTATATGAGTAGAGCCTCTAATTAGTGAGAGTCTCCCACTCAGGAAAAAAGAGAAACAATATTGCCCGTGACAATAGAAGAACAAGGGCATTGTAATATTTTAATAAATAAACTGGTTTAAGGACAACTGTACCAAATCAGTAACATGCCCCTTTCCCCAAATTTGTGTGCTGAAATAAAATGCTGTCTTTATTTTTTCTACTTTATAATTATCTTTGCTCAGATAAAAAGCACACTGGTTGCAATTCCTTATTGAAAAAGAGTAGAAGACAATAGGGCAAAACTAGGAAGTAGCTTTCAGGTGTCAACAATTTCACCTGGCTGAAAACAGTGTAACATTTGTCATATTCTCAGTGCCCTTTAGAACATTGGATTAAAAAGTTTTCCCTCTGGCTGATGGAAATCATAAACTAGATTTCAAATATTAACAGCTTTTAGCAATTAAATTCAACCTTTAGCTAAATGTTGTCACAAAACTGTCAACATAGAAAAAGGAAATGTGAAAAAAGGAAAAAAAATGTGATAGCAAAATGGCAAAAGCCATATGTGGAGTCGTTGTTTTTTTTACAAACATTCAAAAACAATCCTGAGTCAAATGCTTTTTTTAAAATAAATGCATTTGATAGTAGCCCAGAGAATTTAATCAGATGAATTATATCAGATGAATCATATTAGAAGATTAATTGTAATTTTGAGAATAATTGAATAGAGCCACGGATATTGAGTTACTGTTCTTGTAGTGTCTTAAACTATGCATAGGCACCAGAAGAAAAGAGTAATTCTAATAAATCAGTGTGTGCTAAGGACATTATAGCATTGAGAAAACACAATGCTTTTAGTACATAAGCCTTATTGTTCAGCTGCTTTAGAGGAGTTAATTACCACAGCTATTGTGGGTTCTTTTAAATTGATTACTACATTATCTGTAAAATGTTTTAATATGTCTTTTATTTATTTATTTATTTGTTGTTGGCATTTATAGGCCGCCCTACTCCCGAAGGACTCTGGGCGGCTTACAACACATCAGTACAATCATAAAAACAGTATCAAAAAACTTAAAACATAAAACATCATAATTATGGTGTTAATTTTTAAATTAAAATTAATTAATTAAACTTATAGTTTTAAAATGATTTATACAGAAAAAGATATTACAGATTAAGTGTGAGCTTGCCAAAATACTGTCAATGAAAATGGGAAGATCTTCTAGATCTGCATTTCTCAACCTTAGCAACTTTTTCAGCATTTCTCGATCTCAGCAACTTTAAGATGTATGGACTTCAACTTCCAGAATTCTCTGGCTGATAAGTTGCTGAGGTTTGATAAACATTGTTCTGGATCATTTATTCTTTGTTTTAAATGAGTGTCCCTCAAAGCATTACTGGATCTCATGTATTTAATTTTTTTTAGTAATTTGTAATCTACCCGGAGAGTTTGGATTTTGAAATAGAAGTATAATAAATATTAGTGTTTAAAATAGTAATGGGTAATTTTTTAGACAGACTTCAATATTACTACTCCTGCCACCATGGAGGTAGTTAAACCTTGGTTGATGGCTCAGTTTTGTATGCAAACTAACTGACAAGTGGATTAAGAGATATATGAACTGAGTTGTTGAACTCATAAATAAAAGAAGTTTGGGCCAAGCAAAACTAAAAATCATCAAAATAAGTTATTTTGTGCTGGTTATTTTCATTCACAACTCACTGAGTTCAGTGAAGATTGTTCCCAAAATAAGTATTTAAAATTATAATATTTTAAAAGGTGTATGTTTGGTAAGTAAATTTCCCTGACTTTCAGAGGCTAAAACAAGTTGTAAGAATCCTAATCAAACTTCCCATATATTAACTTTAGTATTTACTCTTTCTAGGACTTGATTCCCATTCACCAGACTCAGGTAATTTTTTAAAAATAAATTAATTATAATTTATTTTAGTTAATATTGCATATGTTTGTATAGGCATCAATAACAAGATGTCTGTCATGGCATTTCATTGACGTGCCATGACTAACATATTTCTGCCAGGATATAAGTACAGAAGGCCAGGATTTGTGTTGTCACAATGCACAAGTTTTCATTTTTGCATCATTACAGAATTTGTACTGTGTGTTGTATATACATGGAATAAGCAAGACATACTTTTAATCTAATGCTGTTTTCCTATAAATCTTACTAAAGTTGAGAATGAACTTATCATGAACAATAAACCTTGTGAATGTGTGACCATAAGCATTCCATTTTATATTACTGAAACCTTTTCTTCTATTTCTGAGTGGCTTGCTTAAATCCAGTCAACTCATAAGGAAGACTCTACATTTACACAACACAATGATCCACAACATTTGCTGACCACATTTTAGCTAATGTATCAGACCACAAAATTGGATTCATTGAGTAAATAAAGTTAGGTAAATTAATCCTGGACCAAAATGTCATGTGAATGCAACCAGTAATTCCAACACAAAGTGGCTGATTTGCATTGGTTTAGAAGGTAACTGTTTTATTTTTAGCAACCACCTGCCTTAAAGTTGCCAAGAAACACTGAAGTAGAGTGATAGTGTCTCCAAGCTTCTATCACCCGCCTCTCTGCATCAGGTGCTACAGGTACTCCATGCCAAGTGGGAGGCTGGTAATTTCCACTAAAACAGGAAAATAAAACCTTACCTGTTCTACAGGGACTGCTCCCCCCTTACTCCACTAGAAGGCTTTCATTGTATCCCCGTTGGAGATCAGCCATTGGAGGTGATTCACAGGTTGGGTACATCAGTTGAAATGGAAAGCCCCAATCTACCTTAGATCAGGTTCTCCTAGATGATTAAATCCACTGATCTAGCCATCTGTCTTATTCCCATTCTCTATTAGAAAAGTGATTAATTTTTTTGTTGGCAAGGACATTTAGCACCTTATCTTTTTTCCACAGAACACTCTTTAAGAGAAAGTCCATTCACTGGCATTGTTAATGAGGTTGAACAGATAAGCTATGAGTTTAGGCTGGCATACTTTGAACTGACTCATAGCCTGGACAACAAGACAGCTGTCTGAATGTGCCCAAAGTGTAGGAACATTCCATTTTCCACTTCAGAAATTTCCCCATAAGGGGTAGGGGAATCAATCAGTTGTCATTTTCCCTGAAAACCTCTAATTTCTTTATTTCAAAGCATATGATAGGTCTCTTGACATCTCTTTAACTGAGCCCTGATGATTTCCTCAATACCAAGTGATGGGATTTCAGGATTATAAATGGATTTCTCACTTCCAGATAAAGGCTTAGTTCTTTGTCAAGTTATAAAATGAACTGGGGGAGATGCCACTGAGAAGGACTATTATGAAAAGTCAGAGTCGGGGCATTCATAGGTGGGGGAGGGGCACAAGGAAGGACAAATAATAATACATATATGATTATTTTATATTCATATTGTCATCTATGCGATTTTGTTTCATGGATGCTGCTTGACAAAACAGTCATTTGTCTCAGCTGAACAATGGTGGTGGGCCCAGCATCACCTCCTCATTGTTCTTCATAATAAAAGTATGTCCTATGATGCTAATTCATATGTATTTATATCCTTTCATTTTTCACATTGGTGCCACCACTTCTATCCAAATAGATCTTTTTTTCTTTAAAAAAATAGAACTGATTTCACTTGTTACATTATCAAAGGATTTCTGTATCAGAAATAAATTTACTTGGATTTCTTTCCACATAAAAGCTTGGAGATCATTTAACATTGGAAGTAGAGAGACACTGAATGGAGACACTAGCAGCTCCTCTCTTGCAGCAAAAGGCTTTCGAAGTGTCCGGCCAAACTTACAAGAAAAGAAATCACCAACTCAGGTAAACAGGGAGCTGTATACAGTCACACTTCCACTTTCAATGCTATGTTTTCAGAAACAGAAGGGGTTATTCATTGCTTTGGATAAATGTTTCCTGGACGCTATCCTAACCTAACTTATATTAGTCAAGCATACATTTACATCTTGGCTATATGATAAAAATTATGCTACTTATACACAGTTTGTTGTTGTCTCCTACTCTAAATTTGTTTCCTGGAGTAAAGCATCCAGCTATGAAATGTCCTTCGAGTTAAAAATACTGGTATAGACCTCTTTAAAAAAAAAAAAATCCTGCTTCATCTTATCTGACTTGGATCTCTTCAACAGGCATTAAACAGCAAGCAATTCTTAGTCTTGAAAATGTGACACTTGTTGTTCAGCACCAGGTTAGGAGCAGTTCTTTTACTGAAATAATGTGCTTCAAAAAAAGAAACAGTTTGAAGTTTCTGGGCCTAAAAATTCCAGAGAAATTCTGTGCCTGTAGTCTCCTGCTCAGAGGTGGGCCACAATTTGGAAGTTCTAGACATTAGAGGCATAAGGAAGAACTGGCTGAAGAAAATTTTTACACAATTACAACTTGTTTGCCAATTGTGGTCTTTCCTGGACCAAGAGTCCCTACTGACCCTCATATCCCATTTAGTTATTTGTTCTGACCACCAAGTCACGCCTGCAAGACAGATGTTAAGTAGAGTCTGTTTATTGCACACTTAACACAGCGCCAAATGATCCACCAATGGTGCCAGTGAAGCTCTGCCCGAGGCCTCAGTTTTCACAGTCTGAATTCCCCAGTTCCAGAAGTCCTAGCCGATCCACAAGGCAAAGAGGAAAGTAACAATACCACAAGTACCAAGTCTGCAACACAAGTCCAGAGTTCCAGAAATCAAAGCACAGTCCAAGAGTTTGAAGTCAGAGAGCCAAGGCCAAAGTCACAAGTGAAGTCCTAAGTTTGGCTAAGAAACATGATCCAAGAATCACAAAGCAGTATTCCCAATGCCGGGAAGATGCACATCAAAGCAAACAGGTGTTCATGACAAACAGACCTTTCCCCAGTGTCTGGTTAAATCACTCTTCCCCAGGTGTTCCTTGTGAGGAAGGGAAGAGCTGCTTCCTTGCAAGCAGCTTCACTGACCTCCTCTTTGCCTCCCTGCATTCTGCTCTCCCCGCCTGCAGATTGGGCAGGGGAGGCAGCTGTTCCTCATCAGATGTGTTCTGGAGCCTGTCATCTCCGCTGGCCCTCTGTGGCTGATCCGTTGTTGCAGGCAGCGTTCTGTCTGGTTTGGCTGCGCTCCCCCCCCCCAATTGCCAGACAGCCCTGGGACTGCCTTGGCCTCAGCCCTGGACTTTTCACTCATTTGGAGGGGACCATGCCATTCCCCAACTGACCGCCTCGATTCAGTCTTCTCTGAGGAGATCTGACAAAGCCATGACACTATTCTAACACACCATAATTCGGCTGCCCTTGAAAAAGAACTAGAAACTTTAGTTGCTGCAGAATGCAGTGACCTGGATAGAAATGGATGTATTTCAATATATTCAGGTTATCCAGGTGCTTTACAAGCTACATTGATTACCAACTGGCTTCCACCTATGGTTCAAGGTATAGTTATTATTCTTAAGGTCCTACATATCTTCAGACCTGGTATCTAAGGGACCATATTTTCCTATATTCCTCTTCCAAACCAGTCAGATCAAATAGGGACAATTCATGGCAGGTCCTGGGTCCACAGAATTGTCACCTGACAGGCCTCAAAGGTGGGCATTCTCACTCTTTCAACTCTACCAAACTTTGCTTAGTAGAAATTCTACCCACTTTATTTTTCCAAGGCTTCAGGAAAAAAATGGAAGACTTACCTCTTTCATCATGTGCAGGAGATGGGTGCCCTTTAATGGGAAGGAGGCTTGCAGGATTATGGTATTTGTATTTGTTGGAACTTATTTTTTATATGTATTTATGTGTACTTGAGGTTTGGGAGGTAGTTTATCTATTTGCATTGTTAGCTGCTTACAGTGTGCAGGATGGGCAGCATAAAAGAATTGTTAAGTAAATCAGTAAATTAATAATTTGGGGGGATATGTGCATGCACACACATGCAGATTTGCACCAGAATAGTTTTTTTGCACGATCTATCCCATGCATGTGCATTTTTTCCTCTATGCTTTAACAGTTCTGATAACCAGTACTTTTGCTCTAAAAGTAAAATGTTTTATATCCATGTTGTTACACAGAAAGAGTTTTTGATGCCAACCTATTTGCAATAAATTAAGTAAAAGCTACATTTGACTCAATGTTACATTTTTAAAGGTAGACATGTAATATGTCAATAAATATGTGTTAATTTTCCATTAGCAAAATAAAATGTTTTCTGGAATGTTGTATTTTGCAGCTTGATTCAAGAAGCGCTGATTGCTATGCCAACATTTACGTTTATTAGTGCCTAGATTTTAAAAGACAACTCTGTTTACTTCCCTGCTAACATTTTGCTTTGTCTCTTTCTCCTGTAATATTCTTTTGTTGTGTGGATGCTTTTGGCAAATAAGGCACCCCCCCTACCCCCTAGGAAAAAAGGTTTTGGTAGATCTGGAATATCTAATCTGAAGAAGAGTGGAAGTAACTCCTGTTCCGTAACAACCAAACAAATTAAGCCATATTCTGATGGGAACTACTCTACTAACAAGGAGTTTCTTCAGAGGACAATTTATTCTAAAAAGTCTAACACAAGAATGTCTTGCACACAAAAAAGCACAAAACCACTGGCCTCGGTTTCTAGCACAAAAACAATAGCTGGCATTAGAACTATTGTTCATCAAGGCCACAAACAGCCTCAGAAACGTAGAGTTTCTACCCTGAAATTAACTCAGGCACAGAATGCATCTAGTAGTGTTCCTTCTCATACACAGCAAATACCTGAGCCTGGTGGTGCCTCAGCAGCTCCATGGAGGTCTGCCTCACCTGTCTGTAACCCTGTGCCTGAGATACACAAAGCATCTCTCTCCATTCAGATAGTCCCCACCCCTGATTGTAAAGCAGCACCTGAATGCCAACATCATCCATCTAGATTTTCTCCAGACCCTTCAAAGATGCCACCAGAAAGTGTGCAACAAATATCTGATGCTCCGGCTGTGCAATGCCATGTGGTATATTATCTTTATCTCTTTCTCTGTCTTTTTACTTTTAGCTCTTTCTTGTATCACCTAACTCTTTTCTCTTTAGCGTACTCACATGGTTCTGACAGTGACCACAAATCCTGGGTAAAACTACCTGTCAAAATAATGAAAAATCTGTATTATTATTATTATTATTTCCAAATGCATTTCGAGTCCATCTTAGTCCAAGGAAAGAAGAGAGACAATGAACATAAAATGTTTCACTCATATAAAGAGAACATTTTCCTGCGTTCCAGATAGGGCAAAGTTGTGATCAATAGAAAGGTGACTCCACCAAAAAAACAGATCATAAACTTTCTGATTATCACTAATTGGCAGCAGTGCCAATATTGAAAGGCAGTGCTCAGAATCAAAAGAGATATCTCTGGTCTCCTATACTTTCATGGAAAGTTCATATATCCCTTTCACACACAGTTATTTGTATTTAAAAGTTAGGAGACACACTAATATGGCATTTCATTAAGAAGAAAGATTTTGTGCTGAACTAGAAAATCAATGACATTTTACAGAAATATTTGGTATAGGAGTATTTTGAACAGCACTTCACTTTTGCTGTGTAAGATGTCTGTGTCCTGTATCTGCACTATTAAAAGGGACACACACTCACCTTTCTCCTTTTATTGCACTGAAGTGATAAAAAAAAGAGCAAGGCAGGTACACATACATTTTTGACATTAGTCTGTAAAGTTTTTAATTCTCCAGGGAAGGTTGCAAACTGAATAGTATTTTATGTATTGATTTTGAATGAATAGGAATTAACTGTTAATAGCACACTAGTGGATGTGGGCGTATTTTGCTTAAGGCTGCTGCAGTAGTTAGGTTTTTTGGCGTAGAACTACAAATTTTAAATAGTTCCTATTTATGCATCAATGAGAAAATACCAGACTAACCAATACAGTATAACTGATTAAAAACAGGAAAATTTTATAGGTCCAATAGTTGGCACAGTTCTTATTTTAAAATTGTTTAACACTTTCTGTTTAAAGTGTACTTAATAATGTCTGACTCTGAGATTTACTGTTTCTCAGAAGAGTAATTAATAGCTAAATGGAAATAATATATAAAGAATTTTCATGAACGAAGGAATTTAAGATTAATAATCAATTAGTTATATGCCATTGAGTCAGACTCAATGCCTGGTGACTGCATGGGGAAATGCTCATCGTATTGCTCTTCCTTCAAAATAACTCATAGCTGTTCCAAGATTATTCCGGTAATCTCTTCAATCCTGTTCATTTATGTTATCTGTTGACTTCTGTTATTCTTCTCTCAGTCTTCCAGTCATGATATTTTTAAAGTTTCTGCTATCTACTTATCATATCAAGTGAGTGGTCAGTTTTTATTGGTTCAAGGCTGGTTGACTTGATCTTCCTGAGGTTCATGTGGCTCTTAGCAGCTGAATTCAGAGTCATAATTTATAGGTTTCCATTTTCTTTTACCAATTCTTTCTTAAATCTCCAGATTTTGTATCTTTCAACTGGAAAAACCATTGCTGTAACTAATATTTTATTGCAGTTTAACTGTCACTATCTTTCATGTTCTTGTCTAAGTTCCTTATTTCATTACTCCAGAAAATTAGTCTCTACATCTTTAGCATGCTTTCTATCTATATTGTTGAGCCCCCAAAAATAAAATTATCTACTGAACTATGTTTCTTTACAAATTAAATTTACTATAGTTTTCTTTATACCGGTATTTAGTATTAACCCAGATTTTTCTATTTTCACCTTCAGAATTAAATCTCCTAAGTCTCCTTTACTTTCAGCTGACAAGGGTTCCCATCTCCATAGGAGTCAGTTTAGATCCCAGTCAAGCTGTTCAGGAAGGTGAAGGCAACTAAATTGATGTACCAAATGACAGAGAAATGTAAATGAGCAAGAAGGGATTACTTTTAGCAGAAAGTTAAATTGACCATTTTCATTATGCTGCTCTATCTCTGGGAAACTGGTATGAATAAAATACCATATTCAGTGGCTCACACAGTTAACCAAAAAAGCAAGTGAGCTTTTTTACTTATATTCCCTGGAGAATTTCATTCCAGTGAAGAGCTACTTTTAGTGCTTTTCAAATGTTGCCCAGATTTGCAAAACTCTTTTTTCCCCCCAAAGAAATCCTTAGTAAGACACACATAACTTCCAGCACCATTGGTAGCATGAAAAAAAAAAACTTTTGGTTCAGGCTTCTTTTTCTTGCATCATTCTTTGCATTTTCATTCTACTGCATAAAATGAAATAGGTTTTAAGGTTTGTTATCCATAATGCACTGATGAGAAAACCTAAGGAATTTGTAGGATTCATCACAATTTCATTTGATACCAATTGCTGGAATCACTTGTGTATATTTCTCCACTTCAGTATACTATGAATCACCACTTTCCAATTTCCAAGTCATAAGCTCAGCAATTGTGTCACCCAGTCAAGCATAATATTCATTAAGAACTTCTCGATTTCTGTTCATTTTGATGGGATGGGCATATGCCAAAGTCTGATAAATTTCAACACTATTTCAGTAAAATTGAATCAGTGCCCAAGGTCATTCATCCATATGAGACTTTGTCATTATTGAATTTTAAGCTTTTCATATGTGATATATGTAATATCTATATTATTTTTACATCCTGCTTTGGTTCAAAGATGCCGAAGTAGAAATTATTGGTAGACATTGGTAGATAACATCTTCATGGTAGGAATAAAAAAAAGACAAAATGGCAGAAAAAAAACTGTGTACAGGTAATTGCACTTATATTCTTCATGTAAGGAGAAAATGTAGGGAATGATGTATATCACATATGTAACATGGGAAACAAAGTTAGGAAGCCATATAAATCAAGGACAAAATAAATATGGAATGGTTTTACATTTTTAATGGTTTTTAAAATATTGTTTATGAAAAGGACATTCTATATAATTCATCATAAGAATATAATAATTACACATGTGTATAATATAAACATTGCTGGTTGAATACTGTGCTTATGCTAGTTTGGGTAACTATTGTAATGTTATAAACACATGTTCCTAAAAAAAATCACTATTGCAGGTTTTTTATAATCAACTGAAGTAGGGTTCCTCTGTGTCATCTTAGTGACAATGCAGAGTTCAAGAATATTTCCAAACAATCTATCTCATCCTATAGAAGGACATTGCATTAACAAGAAGGAAAGCTACTCTTAATCAGCAGCTAAACCATTCATGAATTGTCTGACTAGTTGAAAAGGAGACAGATCACCCATAGCAAAACATATAGACAGCCATTAAAGTTTGCAAACAATTTTAGAAGGATACGTATCTGGTTAGCTACATGTAGGGAAGGGAATGTCATAACATAAGATGTCTTTGTGTCACAGAATTGCTATATTGTTTGAAGAAATTCATTTAAGTATTGTTTATTACTAATAGTAGCTTTGGATATTTCTGGAGGTATGCAGTAGAGCTTTTGCAACAACCATTTGTAACTTTATTTTCTGCATTCCTGAATTGCATTGTTCATTGGCCCCTATGCAATTTTTAAATCCCATGATTAGTATGGAAGTCTCCGGGGTAGTTTTACAGCTTATCATTGGCATGATTATTTAGATTTATATGTGTAACATAGAGAAGGTACCTCTTCAATTTGGATGTACAATAAAGGAAGTATCACTCAGCTGATAAAATAGTTTAGCTTTTGAGGGGGGAAAACATAATTAAGAATGCAAGATATCCATCCAACAGTCACCACCACAAGTTATTTATACCACCACAAGTTACTTTCCATAATTACCAAATGCATACTCACAACATCTCCCAATCACTTCAATCATTGAAGTGAAATAAAGCCTGTCTTCATTATTTTCATGCATTCTAATAAATCACATTTTAAAAAATTGAGTTTAGCTCTTTACAAGGTATTTTTACCCATGTCTGTGTGTGTGTTAAAAGATGAATTTTGTGTGGTGTTTTATTCTATACATTAATTAACAAAAATCCGTTCACTTTCTTCATCTCAAATTCTTATTTGTGTCTTGTTCTTTTGAAGCAAGGCCAGCAATGTGGTGTCATTATTTACCTTGCACTAAGCTGTGAGTGTGAACTTTACATTAAAATTGGAGATTCGTTGTCCACAATATCTGTAAATCATTTGTATTGGTATACGTAATTTCATTACTTATGAAAACTTGGGCAACCTGATAAATATATTTCAATGTAGATATTTAGAGAAACAACACTATGAAATGCCGAAATAGATTCTGTATGTTCTGAATTAGGTTTTGGACTGTGGTGTCTATAATTTCCCAAGCAGTAATCTTACAGCAGAGTGCTATCTTTTTGATATGTAACACTTATGACTTATCTTTTTATGCAAAGGTAATTTCCTATGAAGGTAAGCTGTCAGGAGTTACTGAGAGCGAGTTGGGTGGCCATATAAATTTTCATAAATAAATAAGAGATGCATTGCTAAGAAACAATTGCAGGTAACATTTGCTATGTGTACTATGGTCCAAGCAGACCATTTTTGCTGATCTCTTCCTAGCAGGTATTATATACTATAAGAAATAATAAACTTCATAATGCTTTGAACATTTTATTGGAGGAAGTCATTTGTATTTCCAGAGAGTGGGAATCTAAACTGAGCAAAGAAAGTTGAAGCATCTCTTTATAACACTAATCAAAATAAGCTTTTTTGTAAGAATTAGAAACAGAGGACAACTAAAAGCCTACCTTCTAGTTACCTACATTCTTTTCAAGGAGAAAAAGCATACGTTTGGGAAGTTAACAGGAAGGAAATTCCATGAAATTTGTAGTCCCCCTCCTCACAGAGAGGGTAGGAGATAAATTGGACACACAAAAGGAATTCCTAACTCTAACTGCCATCAAATTATGTGAGGCATATTAATCCTTTGAAATCTTCTGAGAACTGCAGGGATAGTTTTATTAAAAATAATATGGTAGTGAGCTATTACTGCCTAATTTCAATATATTTGATCAGCTTCCCAGACGATCTAACCCACACTGTAATATTTCTTGAAGGTCTTACAATCAAACATAAATCAGATTCAGCCCTGTTCAGCTTTCAAATGTTAAGGTCTGCTAGGTGCTGCCACCTGCTGAGATTATTTCTCAGGAAATATATAGAAATATATTGTAAAAACATTAGTAGTATGTTGAGCGCTTTTTTCATGTAGCCTGAAAATGTAAACAAATCACAAGTCAGAATAAGCCAGAATTTCCAAGGATTTCCATTTATATGAGCAAATACACATAATTCCTTCCACTCTGTTCCTTCTGTGCACTGAAGGGACAAAACAAAAAGCAGAAATTGATGCTGGGGTAACTTTATCATTTTATTGTCCAAATCAGGATACATGCGCTGTATCTCCCCAAATTAGACATGGTATATTAGGAAGGGGATAAATAAAAGAGCCTAGTTAAGATTGTCTTTCATCAAACCATAGAATTCAGAGATCTTAGAGGGACTTGGAGGTCTTCTAGACCAGCCCCCTAACCAAAGCAAGAGGCATCTTTCCTTATGTCAACTTTCCATTCATCATGTTTGAAGATTAATCTGTTTCTAATTTACAGGACTTTTTTTTTCTGTTCCTGTAGTTTCAATCTTGTTTCTTTCACTCTATTCCTTTCATTCCTTTCCTTGTGTCTATCCCACAATCAAAACAATTCATCACCCTTGTATCCATTTCTTTCAGTCATTCATCATAAAGAATCACATCAATTATTTAAAATTTATATCAATTTCTTGCGGTGTATACATATGAATATATGTATTCTTAATCCATGTATTTAAAACACTTTTTTAAGAAAAGATACTCACTTGACATTTTTCATTCATTTAGGAGTTTCCTAAATTTTTCCTCTGTTGTCTCATTCCCACTCATCAGTTCATGTCACCTAACAAATAATTTTTCCCTGAATCATATTCATTCAGAATGCTGCATAATTGCACATTCATATTTCGTTCTTCCATTATAAACATTTATTGGATAAGAAACTATAACCACAGTCTGTAGAAATTATTTTATTACATCCTAACAACCAAGATGACATCAATTTATACTTTATGACATGCATTTCAGTCCTTCTATTCATAATTAAACTTTCATCTGTTTCCTTCCATGAATTCATTCCATAAAATCAGATTACCACTCAAATCTATTACCTGATTCCCCTTAATTTTCTTTAATTTCTTCCATGTTGCATGGTTTTTACCACTTACTTCTCTTGCATTCCAATCTCCCTCTTTGATATGTTATGTTCATCCCCCGAGAGACCAATAGATGTTCACCTCTACTATCCATTTTGGCTTTCATTAGTCAAGGTTTTTTTTAATTCCAAATAACATTTTAGTAAGATAAGAGTTGATTTAGTTTAAGTTAATAGTTTTTGTTAAACCCATGCTTTGTGTAGCACTCTTCTAATAAGGACAAGTCCTACCAATGGCTAGCTTTAATCTAAGCATGTGCATGTGATGTTATGCAAGCTGGGGCCTCTAATCTAGAGGTCATCAAACCAGCATTTTTTTTTACTTGCATCCCCAGCTATGACAGCGGTACCCATCTAGATGTTGCTGAACTACAATTCCTATCCAGCCCAGCCACCATAGGTAGTGTAAGAGGTTTTAAAATATGGGGAATTGTAATTACCGTATATACTCGAGTATAAGCCGACCCGAGTATAAGCCGAGGTCCTAATTTTACCCAGGAAAC
>JANHJO010004080.1:142266-166148 GCA_032468235.1 Pseudoxyrhopus heterurus
TAAGCCGAGGGTGGATTTTTCAGCCCTTTTTGAGGGCTGAAAAACTCGGCTTATACTCGAGTATATACGGTAGTAATATTATAAGGGTTTCATAGCTTTCCCATCTCTGGAGTATAGCATCTCAGCTACATTTGTCTTCTTTATTCCCCCTTTTACTACTTCAGGTGTTGAGGAAAGCTACATTTGTGCTAATACTAAATGATATATTTGCTGTCCATTCACCATTTCTATAATAATATATATTTGTTTATTTTATAATACATTATATATAAAAGCTTGCAATTCTTGAAACAATCTAACGGTTCCTAAATTTGGGGAACATGTTATAACAGAAAATCAAGAGCAGTTTCCTATCTATGTATGATTCATAGTGTGTAAGTAATAACTGAACATATTCTTGCTGCTGGCATCTATCAAGGGGTCCTTCACCAGACACTGTATCTATTTCTTTAGTACTGACTCTGAGAATAAAAAATTAATATCAAAGTGCCAGTTTGTTTATTCATTCCCAGTATAATAGCTATTATTTAATTATATCATGTAAATTATAGGCCTTTATTATAATCATGGCTTAGATCATTACGATTCTTCATTGCACCCTTCCAGTTTAATATTGGCTTCTAAAATTCTCTACACTTTCTTTAGACAAAACAGTGTGTATATAAAAAGCAGATACACAGTGCAGTATAATTATTTTGATGAGGCAAATATATGTATAGTAAGCCCTGTAATCATATGCTAATTAAATATGGATAGATCCTCCCCAGCAACTTCTTCAGAGAAGAAGACAAAGTAAAAAAGTGCCTCATTCTTGTTTTCCATCTCCTTCCCAAAGAATCATTTCCTTTAGAAAGAGGGAATTTCTTCATGTAGAAATTAGATCCTTTTCTAATAATTGTTTACTAGAGCAATTACTAATGACCCAATTACTTTTACACAAATATTTTTCTATTTTGTACTTATATAACTTTTTCTTTCATGCATATTAATATTATACACACATCTATCCAATATAAGTTGATTTTGAGTCAAGCCATGTAGACTTTAGCAGTTTTAGGCTCCTACAGTAATATGTATGAGTTGAGCCTGAAATTTAGGAATGGGGCTTTTGCTCTTGGAAATCTGTATACCGGTACTTACAAATGATTTATATTTTAATAATGGGAAAAACATCTATGTAAAAACTTTCAGCTAGTGGAAACAGCTTGTTCCATATTGTCTCCTTCCATGTAGTCTAAATAAACAGTAATGTCAATTACTGTGTTAATCATTTCTGAAAACTTTCACGAGTTGAAGGGGGAGTGAAATCAGGGGACATCATTTTGCCCCTAGTGTTACAAGCAGCCTTTTCTTGCCTCCACCACCCTCATCCAGTTATTGAGATGGAATTTGAAGAGGAGAAACCTATATATGTGTACATGCTTCTTTTCCCCCCCTCACATTTATCCAGATTCAAATGTCAGGAGGCCACTATCAGTGGCACAGTTTCTTTTCTTCTTCATGGCATAAACTTCTCCTATACATGAAAGGGATGAGTATCATGATCCTTTTTGCCATTGAGTCCATAAGAATGACATGTAATTTATACACTCCTAATGTACAGTCCATTGCCTTCATACCTCGAAACCATTGTACAGGAGTCCTTTAGGAACTAGGGCTTGTTTTGTTTATTTCTATTAAAAAGGAGGTGCAATTCTGTTATTTAAAAAACAATCCCTCTAATTTTATTGATAAATTAAGCTTAATCAAACTTAATTTAAATAAAACCTCAAACAATATAAGCTTAGGAAATGAATATAAATGTTTATTCAGTACACTAGTTTCTGGCGTTGCTTCTATTACTGCTTGACAAATTCACTTAGTATGTTTTCCTTCTAAAATAAACTTTATTTTCTTTTCTATCTGATTTTTATTTTCAAAACTTGGAAAAAGCCACACACAAAGTGTGTGTCTTTTTTTTCTTTTTGTATACTCTTGAACACAACTAAAGGAAAACATTTAAAAATCAATTTTAGTAATATGTTTTCTTATGTTTTGATTGTTTGTTTTTTTCTCAAAATTCAGCTCGGAAACCAGAAAGTGACTGCCAATGTGATGGAGGTAAATGCTTCCCAGACACACAGACAAATATCAGCTGAAGCTGCACAGTTGCCTCCCTCACCACCACTTCCTCCTCCTCCTCTTCCCATGGTTCCGGTTCACCAGCCCTCTCTCTCACCTGACAGTGGCACCCATGCAACATCATTTCCTTTACCACCATGTGATGATTTCTGGCCGTCATACATTTATAGAACCCCGGCCCTTTCACCGTTGTCCTATACGTACCCCTTCCTTGTACCTGACACTCTGCTCCACAAGACTGAAACTGACTCTATTGTGTCAGCCATGAGTGAGTTCT
This sequence comes from Pseudoxyrhopus heterurus, assembly GCA_032468235.1. NCBI lineage: Eukaryota > Metazoa > Chordata > Lepidosauria > Squamata > Pseudoxyrhopus > Pseudoxyrhopus heterurus. The sequence continues at coordinate 144,665 of JANHJO010004080.1, forward strand.
CCTCTCAGCCAGTGAGCGAGTTCTCCACTGCCATGCTAGATGAGCTACAGAGCTGTAACTATGATACTACTGACTGTTCTGAAACACCTTCCCCAACCTTGAGCCAGACGTCTGCTGCGTCTGATGGCACCACCTTAACCTCCACTTCTGCCAGCTCTCATGTAATTATCCTTCCTTTTTTCTCTTCCATTCTGTTCAACCATGCTGTCAAAGTGGAAAAGAAGCTAGTTTTGGTCTGTCACCTTATTTAATTAACTGGCATGCTGATTATTGGTGGTATCTTGTTCTGTAAAGATTTTGAGCTTTTTCCATGCAATAAGGAATACGGTGGGAGGAACATAATTCCAATATTCTAAAATGGTGATTTTTACAATATCAGTGAAATAGAAAACAGTTGTGTCTTTATCTCGTCAATTAGAACTAGAAGGTTGCACTTTGTATCTTGATTGACAGCTTGCAAGGGGAAGGCCAGTGAAGCAGTCCAGACTGGATGGCACTGAAGTGTTCAACAGGATTTTTTCTGTGTGTTGAAGTTGAGGGAGGTGTGGAAAGGCATTAAGGCATTGTTTTGCCATCAGTGGAAAAAACCATTTCTATTTGGAAGTAATACCAAAGGATGAAAGTTTAAGGCACCCATTTGGCCCCTCAATCTTCCAAACATCTCAGCACAAAAAAAGACAAAAACAACAGTTTTGTTCACTTCATGTACTTTGGGGAATGATAATGGGTCCTGATGTCAACTGTTGCAAAAGCTATTCAAATGTTTTTTTCTACCTTTGAAATGCATAAACTTACCTTCTATCACTGGTGTGCTATCTCGCTCCAATTTGCAGTTTGCAAAGATTGAATTTTGATTGTAATAGAAATATGATGGAAACTTAAAAAACACCTGCACAAACATGTTCAGTTTGTAACTTTTTTGTCTTGTAATTCTGGGCTGATTAGCTTCCAAAATTAATCTGTTTAGAACCTGATTCAGAAAATTACTGCAATTATGGTTTTGAACTGTGCGGGTTAGTTTTCTATTGGTGGGAACTCTTCCCACATCCCATATCTTCTGGATTCCTCATCCCACTCCAAAAACCAAAGTATCTTGGTTTCCCATTTCCTCCCACACCCAACTTTCTTCCTTGCCAGCTTAAGGTACAAAAATGACCAGCTTGGCTTGCCTCCTCCTTCAGGGCATTAATGTTTGGAAGATTGGCTTTGTCTAGAAGGAGCAGTAGGTGATGCAAGAAGCGGGAGGTGGGAATATTAATTGGGCCTCTTGCCAGGTGGGGTCTGCGTGGAATGAGCATGAGAAGTTTATCATTGCTGTCTACATTTCAGTGTCAGATTTTCACCTCAACACACCCTTGTTCCAATTGCTTCAACTATCCTGAATAAATCTACTGGTTATAATTCTTCAGTCCCTCATATTAAAGAGGAATAGTGTTTAGAATATAAGCAAGTCTACAGCATGATGCTAGCTTATATATACAGAATCTTTAGGCAAGTTAACAAACAAATGAGAAAAAAGTGAGAAATCTGTATATGCCCCTACAATGGAATTTAAAATATTTGAAGAACAGAACTGTACACACTTTGATAACTATTAGTTGTAATCACTGACTGCATAAAATTGATTCTAAATCAAATTTCCCCCCTAAACTAACACTGCCCTTTGTATGTGTGCTTGTGTGTGCATATGTGTGTGTCAGAAAGAGAAAGAGACCAAGAAATAAAGTATAATTTTACAATTCAATTTCTGCAGTGCATGTGAGTTCTTTTATTATATATTTAAAAATGAAGGAAGATAATAGACTAAGCCCAAGTCCTTACATAAAAGCAAAAAATCCTAAATGGGTGATAAACACATTTATCCTATCATCAAACAGAGAAAAAGATGAGACATATATCCAATAAATGAGTAAATAAAATTTGTTCCCAGATTAGAACAACAACTTGAGTATACGATCTATTTATTCCTATAACTTGCAGGCGTTCTGTGTATTTTATAGATGACAGCTGTGTGGCTGGCATAAATTAGTGTCTAAATAGGAATCTGTGCAAGGTAAAGTGAGAAAGTCAATATGCTGGTTCGATCAAAGTGGTTCCTGTTTATGTTGCAATGCAGCAAATAGATTTATAATATTAATAATACACAAAACAGAAAGATGTCATGGCCAGCATCCTGTTTTTGACAATGACAAATATTCTACTTAATAAAACAAATTATTACAAATAACAGAAGTTTAAATTTTAAATGACCATCAAAAATTAAAACAGTATTAACCAAAGACCATAACATGATATGGATCCTTGAAAGTTTTTAGGTTAACCCAATATTTGTAGAAAAAACATCCATCATTTACCAGAATAGTTGAGAGTAGAGGCAATTGCTTCCAATGAAGTATATTTACATTGGAACATTTAAATACCTATATACCTGCTGTAATTCCTCCTTATCATGCACCATAGTATAAATACAGTTCCAAACAAATAGAAATGTAGAGAAGAGCAAAGTGACACATGAAAGAAGTAATCTTTCAGTTCTTCCTGTTTTTTAAAGGGATTTTGAGGCACAAAGCTCGTCTGGGTTTTTTATTTTTTTTAAAGCAACCAATTAATGTTGAAAAAGTTGCAGCAGTGTAATCATAATAAATGGAAGCATATCTAAAAGGGTGGTACTCTTTCAAAAAAAAATAGAAATATTGACAGAATTCAGCAGGCAGTGTATAAATTCTTATAAAAAGGTACATATTGTTCACTGATATCAATAGTCACTGATTTTTGTCACGTGAAAGAAATTTGGTTATTTTCCTAGGGTATTTTGGGTTGGAGGACTCCAAGCGAATAATAGTAAGAGTCAGGTATAGGGAAAACAAAAAATAGATCTTCAGGAGAATGGAGAGAACAATTTTGACTAGCCCCTTCATTTTGTAAGCAGTTGTTCAAATGCTACTTTAACTGAGGCCTTTGTGAAACCTAATGTAATGCAGTGATTAAGGTATTGTATTAAAACTGAGAAGATCTAGGCCTCCACATATAACTAGTTTACCCATAATTCTAGGAATGATTACGGATTGTAGCTAAACACTGGAAAACTGGCTACTGTTACGAATTTTACCATTCTCTCCTTCATCATTTATGTTGATGGTGGATTTCCGACTTCAGAGGTTTATTGCATATGACTGGATGTGATTTTGGGATTTTGTTTTTGTTTTGTTTCTTTCCTCTCAGGCTCAGATAACAGTGAATGGGAATTCTAGCTTGGCAACCAGCCCAATGAGTTACTTTCAAAGGCCTTTCTCCCCTTCTTTGGCATACTCTCCACCAGTCTCATTCACTTCAAGCTCCTCTCTCCTGCAACAGAGCAGGACAATGGGTGAGTTTGGAATGCAAATAAAAATGACACCTTTCTTTAAATCCATAAGCATTATTCACTTGATTAATAAGAATGTAAATTGAAATTATACCAGAATCCACCACACAGAGTGCTTCATAATTCACTTTTCTCAAATAGGTTCTCTTGTCGCTATTTTGTCATCACACATATTGATAATGGTAGCAGAAAAAACCCACACACTGCCACTTTTTTCTTAGTTTCCAAATGACTTAAGAATACCAGCCTTCTGAACAGAAAATTTGACAACAGGTTTTTGTGGCAGCCAGAATATTTTTCTACAAAAATCCCTGGAAAGAAAGTCTATCTAGATAATTTGGAATGAAGAATATATAAATTTGGTCAGTGAGAGTGGAAGTATACTTGTGTGAAACTTTTAAATACATCTTACTGTATCCATGCCACCACCGTGTAAATTAAAGATTATAGATCTATGTATCCTTTATGAATTTATGACTGTTGAATTTATGATAACAATTTATCCAATAGTTTTTTAATTGTTGAAATTAATTATTTCAATTCGATTAAATATTTCTTTATAAAGCTGAACTTAAATCAAGTGCAGCATATTGTAGATTAAAAAGCTACTGAGTCCATGCCACAAATATTGTAATGTGAATTATGTACATTTGCATTTCTAGCCATTTCATTCTATTGAATCCTGCCCCACAGGATTTTTTTTTTAACATTCCCTCCATTCTCTATCCGCAGACTTTACCATAATGATCGTGTTTTCCTCTTTTTAAAATTCTTTTTTTATTATTATTATTTGGGAAATATGCAATCTATTAGGTGTCACCAAAAATCAGGTTTGTTCATAAATTTTATGTTCCTTCATTCCTAGGAACATTTAAAAACAGTCCTGTTTACTCATACTTTGGGTCATTTAACACTGCTAAATTAAAATGGTCTTCCCCCATCCCTAAGTCAGTAAAAAACCAAATAAGCATAAAATCTAGCAATTCTCATCTTGCTTACTGCCATTGTTCCCATTCATTGTCATTCATCTCTCTTATTTCCAAAGCAATTGGTAACAAAATTTACCTGATTTATATACCTTGATTCTGTCCTTCAATTTGAGTCAGAGAAGGGAGAAAATATTTTGATATTTTTTAAAAAGTGAGGAAGGAATACGTGTTGTGAGTGCACAAATAAAAACATGGCTAAAGAGAATATTTTTTCCACCTCTTTCTGCTCCACCTGCTGCAATCCATGTTGTCTTCCACTTGTCAGTTTTTATCCTCTAAATCCATATTCTACTGTACCTCACTGAAACTTCATGGAGTTAGATTTGAGGTCCTCGTGATTATTATTATTATTTTGTATTTTCATTCTTCTCCTTTTATGCATTATAATTTAGAGTTTTAAATATGGTAAGAAACGTTTGAATATATGTGGTTAGAGATATATGTCAGAATATAGTACAGATGTAATGAAAGGTTTCTAAATAACCTTCCTGTTATGAACAGGGTTTCTGAGTTGTTTTGCTACAGTTATGATAAAACAAAGGATTAAGTTCTTCCATCAGCTTCTGAAAATGCCTTTTCTATCTCCCTGCAGATTATATTTACATTTTTAAAAGCCCATAGATTAATTGAATTTATACACTTGATGTTATGTCTGGTTATGCCTTAAGCTCTTATGTAAAGGCAGGCAGTTTTTGCTATTCTTGGGCTGTAGAAACACATTCCTTTTTTCTCTCTCTAAATTTAGTATTATGCATATTTGGAAAAAAGCCCAGATATCTAGATATTTTATCCATGCTAAATTTAAACTGCTTTACCATATATGCTCCTAGCTATCTTATTTATAGATTGCAAATTTTAATAACAAAATATTTGATGCCATATATTAATAGCTTTACAATGAATTTTATAGTTCAGATATAAACATTAATTAAATATTGCATACTTCAAATCAGATAAATATATTGGGATTCCTTTAGAATTATGAGTGATGTTGCCGTAGATCAACAAGATACTCAGATTTCAAAAATTGAATAAGAATAGTACAATTAAATCTGAACATTAACAATATACTGCCATGGCTGTTTCTGTGTTGATGGGTTTTTAGTCTTTAGTCTTAGTCATCTGTAAAATGAGAATGTTGACATTTTGCCTTTGATCAAATCTATTCTGCAATTTTGAAAATTTTCTGTGGGAATATGTGACTTAACTCAGATTTAATTTTGTATTTTAAAAAATTAGCGAGAGAGAAATAGAGGGAGGGATTTAATATTTTTTACTTGTCAAGAGTCTCCCTGTGAGGGAGATGTGTTTACCTTCAATAATGTGATAAATAAATAAATAAATTTAAACTATTTGCAAGAGCCCTTAGTAGCAACTTCTCTACCTGTTCAGATTTCTGTTCAAAGTAAAGTTTTATTTTATTACAACTTTATAATTATAAAATGTCTTTTATAATTATAAAATGTCTTCCCCTTCCTACTTTATAATTATAAAATGTCTTCCCCTTCCTACTATTCAAACTTCCATCTGTCCAGAATTTATGCTGGGTCTAACCATTATGATTTGTAAGCAGTGATTTATGGATCAGAACTGAGCCAATTGTGTTTTATGATGAAATAAACCAGTGGTGTTGTGAACTTAAGGTTACCAGTTTCAGGCTGCAAAAATCTGGATGGCCACAAGATAGTCTCACAAGATTATCTCTTTGTTGCTACCTGGTGGTCATCCTGATATTTGCAGCCCAAATCATCTGCTCTGATTTGTAGAAGCCTTCCAGCATCTGAAGCAAAAGACCTGGACAGCTAAGGTCTGCTGTGTTCTCGTGCTGCTTTCCATCCAGTAGTACAGAGAAGATCATCTATATGTATCTCTTTTTCATGTGAAAATGCATTTTCAAATATGCAGGCAAAGCAGGGCAGTTCTACAGTTGTACAGCCTTATGTTGTCTTTGTAGAATCCACAGAGATGTACTCACAGCATGCACACTCTGTTGGTGGCGGTGACAGCAGCAGCAGCACGACCACCACCACCATACCGATCTGTAGGACTTCAGAGGAAGAAAAGAAAGTCACAGTCATTAAAGCACCACATTATGCAGGAATTGGGCCAGTTGATGAATCAGGAATTCCAACAGCAATTAGAACGGTAGGAAATGTGTGTGCGTTTGTGTGTGTGTGTGTGTGTGCACTTTATACAATGAATGTCTTGTTGACAATGGCTGTTTCACATTCTTCCTGGCTTTATATAACATGAAGTGAAATATGCACAATCAAAGTCACTGGGGGAAAGAGACAGGTATACATGAAAAGCCCTGTTTTAACTTATTTGCCATCTCCACTACACCATTGTTAGAAAAAAAATTGTTTGTTCCATTTTTTCAACCTCTTTTAAAACTTGTTCAACTTGTTCAAGTCTGGCATTTACTGCCACTTTTATCAAGATGCTCTTACATATCCTTGCGTTTATGAGTGAACAGAAATCAAATGAATGAAAGAATGTAAACACCCTCCTACTAAACAGCCTCTGACTTCGCTGTAGTGCTGGGAAGCATGGAACGGAACTAGACTCTCTCCTTTGCTGACAGGGAACGAAGCAGAGAGGAAAGTACATTTTCAGGTCAATGTTGAACGCTTGCCACTAGTTAGTGCTTGAGTGCTTTTAGGATGCCACAGTGAAGTGTTTTGTTTTTAGTTAGGCTGAAGCATTTTTTCCACACTGCTGCTCCAGCAACCCTTTTTGTCTGGGACAGGCAGCAGCAGTAGCTGCTGCAACTGGTAGAGAGAACAGTTTGGCAATCTTCTTAACGAAAGGGATAAAAGAACAAGGAGGAGTAGGAATGAAAGCAGCAAAGCCTTTCAGATTTCAGGTGACTCTTTGAACAACGCCATGCTATGGAAGCAGTGGGAGTAGCTTGCCTACCAATGGTTCCAGTGGAGATTAAGTTGGGGGCGGGCAAAAGGGGGGAGGGAATTGATGGAGAAGTTTTGATCAGGTAAGATGTTTTAAAAACTAAAAATGGTGGGAATTAAATCCTTGCTTCCCTTAAGTATGATTTCTTTAAGGATATATAGGAGATCATTACAATTTTTTGATTATATAGAATGGCTATTTATATTGACATATGAATTAAATTCTTCCAATTCGTATCTAGTGGACTTGGCACATAGCTGGCTATATATTAAAATCTTTCAAGTCAAATTCTCTTGGTTGTTTAACATTTGTAATAATATCTCATTTTGGTTAGCATTTTGAAAAAAAATTGTGCCCATGTGGTTGTAAGTCAAGGATTATCTGTATCTGATGATCTCCCAGTTAAGTGCTAATCTAGACCAACCTTGCTTAGTTCCAGGCTCAGAGAAGTACTGCTCTCTGCTGAGACATTACATAGATAAGATCTGCAATATGACGCTTTTGGCAGTGATGAGAAATTACTCTAATCTCAAGCTTTGTTTTTAATTTTAAAATTATCCAAGGTAAGGTTAGTGGAAGTAAAATACAAAACCTGCATTCAATATGGGACACAAGCTGATGTTAAAAGACCAAATGCTATTAAATTTGAAAATCATACCAGGCTGCTTGCACTAAAGTGTAATTAGAAACAGATTATCTACTTGTGCTGGAGGTTTTATTTTTTGCAGTTTTTGTTATTTAATTTATGATATTGATCTGAAGGAAAGGACACAACAGGAGATGGAGATATCTTGCGGAGGTGAAGGAAATTCATATTCTGCTTCAGGCAGCAAAATATTGTAGGACTAATATAGATAATCATGCAAAGTTAACTTCTAGAAAAAGAATTTGAAACAAGATATTTTGATGGAAAATCTCACTGATGATCTAAATATCTTTATTGCTGGAATCTTCATGGAGGACACATAAATTATTGTCATCTATCTCAACAAAATGCCATAGAATCATATTTTCATAATATGGAAGGATATATAGGCTACCAAATCTAACTCCAAGGTTGACTTGCCCTGCTTATTTTATAGGTAACTAGCCGATAACCCGGCTTCGCCTGGGTATTTATGCCTTGAGCAGGGAATGCTGCAGCCTATAATTCCCAGCGTTCTTTGCCATCCCAACTTTGAGACAGGCTGCTTGGCAAAACTGCACAACCCTTGCAGTTTTCTTAACAAGGTTTTACGGAAGTGGTTTGCCATTGCTTCCTTCCTAGGGAGGAGATAAAGTGACTGATCCAAGGTCACCCATCTGGATTTCTGCCTAAGGCAGGATAGAATTTATGGTCTCCTAGTGTGATGATTCCCCCAGATGCTTCCCCAGATGCTTCTCCAGATGTCAGCTTGGAGGAGGATGAACCAGTTCCAGGCACATTTGGAGGAGAGTTGGTCAATGGCTCCAAGCAGCCATCTGAAAGGGATTTGGCTGAAGGACAGCTGCAGCAGGACAGCCCTGAGGCTTCAGGTGGGGGAAAACATGCAGCTGTGGCCAATTATTGATGAGGAAGAGGAACTGTCTTCTGCATCTGATCCAAAAACATGTAGGGCAGAGAAAAGGCAGGAACAGAGAAGGTCAGCCAGATTACTTGAGGAGACAGCCTTGCCCTTCTTGATGGGCTGCACCCGAAGCTGGCTATTTAGCACAGCAGACAGACAGGAAACAATGTGTTCATTTCCTAGCTGTGTGTTTTCTGGTTGTTATGATTCTTGCCTTGCTTTGGATTGACACTGTGCTTTGACTCAGATCATGCCTTGTGAACTCTGGACTTTTCTTGCCTGGCGAACCCTCTTGAATTGTGGATTTAATTTTGCCTGGTGGGTTTCTCTTGATTGGGAAACTTTCAAGTGCCTTGTGGACTCATTGGCCATTGCTCTGTGGAATAGCATTGGTCTGCTTGTGACTTGATGTAATTGGGATAGTCTGGGTTTTTGATGGAGTTGCAGGGGAATATTAATAAAACCCACTAAACCACAGTTATGTGTGTATGTGTGTGAGCAGAACAGCACACTTAGTTTTTAAACCTGATGCATTAACCACTACACCAAACTGTCTTTTGTTGTAAGCAATAACCTGCTAATAAAAAAAATCCAGTTAAATATGTGAAATAGAATGACAATTAAGTACTTAGAAAAACTTTTTTGATCAAAATGGAAGAAGAGTATCAAAGCATTTCATATGAACATATGTATCATTCATTAATGAGTTGAAAACAGATTATTTATAATCAGTTACTTATGTTTGCAAGGAAAGGTTCATGTGGTAAGTTCATGTAACGATTAGCATGAGATAACTTATCACAGTCACATTTTCCTACACAGAAATACATGTCACAGAGCAATTGCCACAGTCAGAGGAAACTTGTCTTGCAGAGGCCATTATAGCAATAGCACTTACGACTTATATACTGCTTCACAATGCTTTACAGTCCTCTCTAACCGGTTTACAGAGTTAGCATATTGCCAACAATCTGGGTCTTCACTTTACCGACCTTGGAAGGAAGGGAGGCTGAGTCAACCTTGAGCTAGTCAGGATCAAACTGATGGCAGTTGGCAGAGTTAGCCTGCAATATTGCATTCTAACCACTGTGTCACCATGGCTCTTATTATCAATACTAATATGACACTGATTAGGTATTTCAAAGTATTAGGGTATCTCTAGGTAATTGCCTTAATAAAATAGTTATCTGGTCAAGTTGTTGCTATTAGTACTGAAGTTTGGTTGTCAAGTATTCCATATTCAAGAAGGCACCATATATAAAAGAGAAAATGATACCAGGATTTCTTTCATTCTCCATAATTTTATTTTATTTTTTCCACTTTTCAACTTAGGTTTCCTTACCAAAAAAAAAAAAAAAACTCTGTTTGGGAGGAAAGTGGAAAAAATACAGAAAATAACAAATGAAAGGATGATGTTGTAACAGGATCATTGAAAGAGGGAAAAAAATGAAGGAAAAAAAATAGAAGCTTGGAAGTGTGGGTTCAATCAGATAAACTTAAAGAATGAGTCAGATTCAAATTGTACAGCCTGTATGCTTCTAAACTATATGAGGAAGCTTATATGGCGGCTGGAAGGAGGAAAAGGTGAAAGAACGGGGGGAAAGCAGAAAAATTAGGAGGAAATAGAAAAGGGAAAAATAATTAAAAAATAAAGAAAATGAAACATTTACAGTATAATCTCTTCCTCACAACAAAATACACAAACCACCCTGAAGCATGTCTGATATTGAACAGCCCTGAACAGGAATACTTCATGCTATAAGTTATGTTTGTTATCTTAAATTCACAAAATGACTGAATACTGTAGATCTACACAATACTGTAAGTAGTCTAAAGAAAGTCCTCAATTCAACTTTGAGAAGTCAAAATTTCTTGAATTTCAACTGCTGTTTTCATTGAGTTTAATCACTGCTATACGTCTGTGCAAGACTGCCCTCTAGTGAGCCATTCAAAGTTTTCCACAAAATAAACACCATCAATAAGAGAATCAAATTGAAATAGTTGTTTGTCCTTATTAAGGTGTTGGAGGAAATGTCCATCTGCGTTCAGTTCCAAGTGGGAAGAAAGACACTGGAAACATGGAGGCTGCTTGGAAGGATGGTTTAATAGTGGACCAGGACCACATGGTTTGAGGTCCTGGGTAGCTGACCACATGGAATGGAGAGTGGGATATATTTATACCCTCTCTTGGGCTTTGAACTTGCTTCCTGTTCCTGTGAAAGAAATGTATCCTGATTGGTTGTCAGACTCCCATGGGGCCATGCAGGGGTAACTTTGTAGCTTATCTTGAGTCCCAGGCTTGGTTGAATCTTGCTGGGTGATGTAATCTTCCCAGGTGCCATGTGGTGAGATGGGTAGAAGGCTAATCCTATTATGTCCTGAGGACCATGTCTCTAATCCCATCACCCTGGAGCTGAAGGGCGGAGGACAGGGAGCTGTAGGGAGCTTTGTCTTTAAAAACATGTTTCTCCTTTTCTCATCCAGGGAAATATAATATTCTGCCTTATTAATATTTCCTACAATATTTCATTATTCTAGGAGAGAGGTGGATGCTAACTTTATTTATTTATTTTTTATTTTATTTTATTTGTTTGTCAAACATACATAAGATAACAGGTAAAGTATAAACATAAATATGAGCAAAGAAGATATATACAGGTAAATGGGGACAGTAAGACAGGGACGGTAGGCACGCTGGTGTGCTCATGCACACCCCCTTTTACAGACCTCTTAGGAATGGTGTGAGGTTCACAGTGGACAGTTTGAGGTTGAAGCTGTGAGGGTTTGAGGCTGTAACAACGGACTCAGGTAGAGTATTCCAGACATTAACTATTCTGTTGCTGAAGTCGTATTTTTTGCAATCAAGTTTGGAGCAGTTTAACTTTCTACACTACTAAGCAGAGCCAGTTCTGGGTGGGAGGGGTTAAGGCACCAGCTTATAAACCAGGAGACCACTGACTTCTAGTTCCACATGAGGTACAAAGCCAGCTGTGTGACCTTGGGCCAGTTTCTTTCTCTCAGTTCCAGGAAGACGACACTGGCAAACCACCTCTGAAACTCTGCCAAGAAAACTGCAAGGATTTGTCCAGGCACTTGCCAGGAGTCAAGACTGACTTGACGGCACCAAACAAAGAAACCTATTCTGCTTTTTCCCATGCGTATGCTGTGCTGATTGGAGAAGAGATGCTTTGTTCATGTTTCCATGCATTACAAGGCATCTCTTCTAAAAGATTTGCAGAGCTGTTGTTACAGAAAAATCATTTTTTCTCAAATTTCTGTCACTGTTATATATTTTTGATGGGGGTTGCTGCTTTTTTCCTCACCCAAGGGATCAGATAGGTGACTCTTTTTTTGCTTAAGAATTATCTAATACTGCATGTGACTTGTTAGAAAAAGTAGCATTGAAACTAATTTTTGTTCAGTTTAAACTGATATAATTGAGGGAGTTTAGGATGATAAAAGAGCGTGACTTGGCAGTTGTAATCTGTATTAATGACCTTGAATACTCTAGCTAGAGCAATTTGGATTTAAACAGACACACAGAAGAATAATTGCATTATAAGAACATAATAACATAGAGTAGTTGCAAGGTCAGGGACAGTTTATCACTAAACATTTCTTGTCAGCTTCTTCTAATTATTAGTATGAAACTCTAGTCTGATAAAATATTTTTCCAATTCATCAGCGCTAGAAATGCATGTCATGTACCAAGCCAATCTTACCATTTTGTTATAATATTATACATTTAATATTAAATAGTATGATACTGGGTTTTTTTTTTTAAACGAATAGAGGACTTCAGAGAAAAATCACCCTAGATCATGTAGACGTTCTTACAGCTGGGCTTAGAGTAAGTGGGCTGCTCTTCTCTAAACCTGCCTGACTGGTCTGGAACTGCAAGTTTATTAAACCAGAAAAAGCCTCAACACAATAGGTGTGCCTGAAACCAAAATATAACATTCTTCCTACTTCACAGAGTAAAGAACAAGCTGAGGACATTCTTTCCAGCTAGGCACAGTACAAAATAACATTGGTGTGGGGGGGGCATTTTCTGTGCTGTATAACTGGGGTACTGGTGTGTTGTTTGCCTGCTGGCAATTTTTCTTTTACTCCCATATTAGGTCTCTACTTACCATTTGTGGCTAAATTCCTGAGACAAATACAAGCCTGGTTTGAAATCTGTTTGAAGGAAACAAGCAAATCAGGAGGTGAGAAAAAGCACTCTTGTCTGCAAAAATAATCTAAATGGCTGACAGGTTCATGTTAGTTTTATTTAAATGCTTTCTTTATCACCAGTATATTTGGATGGAATATGCTTCAAATATGAGAAATGTGAGAGTAAAAAGATTCTCTGTTGCAACATAACCCAGCTTTGATACTTTAACAGTATATCATCAGTGTTTTACATGTGTACGAGAGTAGCTTTTGTGGATTGTTTAAATAAATACTGTAGCTTGTTGTAGTTGTAGTCCTTAAAAATCCTGAAATCTCCCCCACAAATCTTCCCAACCTCCCAAAAGACCAAATCATTTGTTCTACCAATGTCAGTCATAAAATCACCCTCCCAAGAAGGCTGCAATGACAAAGTATATTCCCCAGACCAAAAAATTTACTGCTGACATTTGTATCTGTATGATGGCATGAGAAAAGCATCATCTTTGTAAACCTTGATTCAGACTGTCGCATTAAATTGAGAACAAATACATGGTGGCTCTTTTAGCAAACCACACTTAAAACAAATGATGTCTTTGTTCAATATCTAACCCTAGTTTAGAAATTTGATCTCTTAGCCTTTTTCTACCATGTACCTTCCAGATGAATTATAAGATCCATGATCCCAAATCAACATGGCTACATTCAGCACATGCAGAAAGTACTAAGATAGGAAAAGCAGTTCCAAGGAATTCATGAAGGAAGCCCATTCAACATTTCCTCTATTTGGACTTTTTCATATTCCCACATTGGGAAATGTATTTTAAAATAAAATATGAATAAGGACATTCAAGTATATAATTGTAAGCATATTTATATTCCATTGAAATCAAGATATCTTTTGGGAGAAAACCCCCCCCTCATATGACTTAACTTCTAGAAAAATGGCAGACAATACTCCTGATCATCATTCAACAATTCCAAGCTTTACCTTGTCCACACCAGAAGATAGGAGAGAAAGGAGAGCCTGCAGAAGAAACCTGTCACCAACGTGAAGAATGGCTTTGTGGTGCTGTGAATTTGTAGCCACGTTGCTGAGAGCAGCACAACTGTAGTACTGTAAGGACAGAAGACAAAATTGTAAAGAGACAAGAGTTGGTCTACCATGGATGGGAACAATAAAGATCAGGTTGTCTGGTCTACCCCTGAATAACGTGTAGTAACTTAGTAAGAACTTTTGACTCATTACAAAAGCAATGAAAAATATATAAGGAGTTTGAGATTGTGACACTTGTGGACTAAAGTTCTAAAACTGTATTAAGAACCCATCACATCATGAAGGACCATAAATGGTTGAAGTTGAGAGCTCAGGATCCTCTCCAAAGCTCTGGGGTGTCAAGTGAAAACTTTGTAAGCAGTGAATTCAAATGGAATTGCTCAGTTCTTGAACAAATAAAATGACTGCAATAGATGTGAGGATTCTAATACCAGAGCTTAGATTTGAGAGAAAAGACCATATGTTATGCTAATATAATACTTAAAATCAGTTTTCAATAGATTCTTATGGAATGCATGCCATGGTATAGAAATATATTCTTTTGCCTCTTTGCAGAAAACATGAAAAAGTATAGAAAAGCACACTGAATGAAAATGAAAATGGCTCCCAAAGCTTCAGCAGTATCAGCTGGGGGCAATTCCATATGAAAGCTTCCTTCCTATGTTTCTGGTTGGACACTGTAACAACTTTCTGAAAAAGGAAAAGTGACTACAGTCCATTCAGATGGAGCTGATCTTACATAAATTGGGGCTTAAGAGATAAACTGAAATTCATATATCTATTCTGTGAGGGTTACATGTATGGAAATTATTGTCTGCCTCAATTACTTCTTTCTACCTGAAGATCCTTGATGTTCTTCCAAATGAATTTCTATTAATATTACTCTTAATCCCAATATAGTAAATCCAATTTTTTTTTACTTGATTGTGTACAAAAAGGAAGATTGTACAAAGAAAGTTTGGGGGACCTTCCTCAGGCATTTTTTTTTACAATAAGGCAGCAACTTTTGGAGGGAGGGCAAATACCCTTTACTCCCATGTTATCCCACAGTAGTAGGCACACATTTGCAGTGGATGAGGGCAAAATGTTCAGGCCCATTTTTCTATATGGTAAAAGGATTTAAACCATCTATTTTGCCCATAAAACATACAACACCCCCCACCCACCCATCCACAGCCAGAAAATCTTTTGAAAGGGAAGGAGGAGCACATCACTTTTTTCCCATAGCATAGATTTCTCCCTTTACCGCAATATTGATGGAAAGAAAATCAAATATTTGTTCAAAACTTAAAACTTAAACGGAGCAATGGCCATCCATGATTATGTCAGAGAAAAAGTCAAGAACAAAAAATAGTGCTAAAGTTGTTCCAAAGTATGTTTTTTCAAACCTCTGAACAAATGCAGCAAGATCATATTTGCTTAAGCTGCTATGGCATCTCTCACAATTTCTTTCAAAATATGAACAACTGGCTCCCAGATCAAATAGCTCTTATCTTTCCCAGGTAAGACTTACTCATCCATAAAACTTTATTTTAAATGTTGGTTACCATCTATAACAGGGGTGTCAAACTCAATTACATTGAGGGCCACATCAGGGTTGTGTTTGACCTCAGGGGGCCAGAATGGGCATGGCCAGGATAGGCATGGCCAGCTTGACCTCACTCGTGTCGGGGGCGCCTGTGGTGGCCCGAACACTCTGCCAGAGAAAACGGGTTGGCGAGCTCCGTTTTCGGCTGCAACGGCCTCCTGCAACCCTCTGCCAGTGAAAATGGAGCTCTGTTTTTGCTGGCAGAGATACAGCGGGCCGGTCCTTCGCTGTTTCCAGGGCGCCCCCCCCCCCGGGCCAGATCTAAGGACCCTGCAACCTGGATCTGGCCCCCGGGCCTTGAGTTTGACACCCCTGATCTATAAGGTGTCAAGACAGTCTTGTCTTTTTTGTTGTGTCTTTTCAACTCAGTTGAGGATTCAGGTTCTGTCAGGGCAACTTTGAATTCAACGATGCATTGTGTTTCCAGAATCATCAGACTAGTGTTTATGGTTTAGTTTGTTCAGTTTCAAATGTTTCATTGACACGATGGATACAAATTTTACCTGAACGTCTGTGTCAGGAGACTCTAATAAATGGGTGAGAATTGGGAGAGCACTTTGACGAACCAAAACCCTTTGGATCCATTCTGTAAAGGAACAGATTAATACTCAAATGGCATCTGTAATCAGTTACTTGGATGTTACCACTGCTACCTATGTATGTACTGTACTTAAAAACTAAAGGAATCGCATTTTCCCAAAAACATACCTGCAACAAAACCAGTTTATTTTATTGCTATTGTGCGCATGGACAATAACATTGCTGGGTAATTACTTTGTTAGCAAAAGCTGCAAATAGAATTAAAAGAATATGACTATCTTATTCTGCATGACAACAAAATCCGGATTGCGTATCCTAGAAAAATGTGTCCTGATGAGGTAGCATTTATATGAGATTTGGACTCACGTAGTTATTAAAAAGTGGCTGCAAATGATTGTACTATATATATAATGCTATATTTCTTTAAAATGCAAAATGGCAGTACAATGTTATTAATTCAATGCATCGACAAAACTAGAGTGTTCATAAAAATCTCCCCCCTGACTCCACAGACAGAATTACAGCTTTAATAGTCAGCAACCAGCTTCACAAATTCACTCTTTGCTGCATAGATTTTCTGCATTTCCTAAATTAAGTAGGCACTAGTGTTTAACTTAAACTCTGTTCTCTAAAAATTATTGAAATATAAATGTTACCAGAATGCCCTCAATGGAACCTATCTCTAATTCTTTTTCTTACTATTCTTGAATTTGTCATAGTCAAAATAAATCACAGCTGCCACATTACCTGATCGTGTGAGGTTGAAAATAGCTTGAACGGCATTTTGTTGAACGCCAATATCATGAGATTTAGAAAGGGAAAGTAGGGGTACAGTTCCTCCGGCTGCTGCAATTGCATTCCGACAGGCCTCTGAAGGAAGCAGCAGAGAAAAAGAGAAATTAAGGGAGCCTTAGCTTTGTTAGAAGATAGCTTGGAAGCAATCATTCAAGATTAGAGACTGAACATTGGGCCTAGTCCTCAACTCTCAAGCCATGGTTTTGTGTGCTATGAATATCACTATAAGCCTGCAATGAGAACTATTGCTACAAGTTGCCTTGGGATAATAACTGACCAGAAGTTTTAATCAATCAAAGCATATTAAATATGTATCCTAAAGTGCCACGCTGGAGGAGAACAGTTGAAGAACCCTCTGGAATGGGGTACGGCAACAGAAAAAGCAAGCAGCAAAAAGGAGACAATTTGGCTGCCTGGTTGAAAGCTCTTTTCAAACACCAGTTAGCTGAAAATGAAATAAAAAGTCAGGCTAACTTGGGTTTGAGTTCAGGCCTTGAAAGCTGAAAGATGTTTTGAGGCTGCCATTTTCTCTAGCCATGTCACACAGTAACATTTCTTTGGGCACAGGACAATTCTGTAGAACAGATTCTATGGCAACTGTTGCAATAAAATGGCTGGGCATTTATAAATGCAGTGCCTATTTGGGAGGGAGAACGAATACACCCGAAAATCTTGAAGAGCCCATGGCTATCTCATCATAATGGCCACCTGTTTCCCTCTTCTTTTCTGAAGCTCTCTATAGATCTTGCTTTGCGCTCCAAGATGAACTAAAGATAAACAAAGCAAGTAACATTCCTATCCATGTAATATAAATGTATATATCTGCATAATTTAACAGTTCTTCAAACAAATTGGGGGGGGGGGTGTATGTGTGGAAAAAGGAAAGTATTCATAGCTGTAATCAGTGCAGTATAATAATTATGATGTTGAACTTGGGCTAGAGAGAGCTAATTTTGATCCTTCACTCAATCACCATACTGGGGGGCTTTGTGTGACAGCCACTGTTTTCAGCCCATCTTCTCCTTTATAGAGTTGTTTTTGTAGGATAAAACTAGGGGAGACTCAAATGGATGTAGATTAGAGCTCAAAAAGTAAAGGAAATAACTGCAGGAAGTGGAAGTGTTGCTGAACTTAACCATTACCATAGGCTTGACTTTTGGGAGCCTTGCTCACCTGAGTCAGCCAGCATCATTAAGCAGGCACAGGAATTCCCCTGGACAGTGATATCATCTGATTCAAGTAGCTCTAGGATTGGCTCAAGTAAATCCATTTCTATGACATGCTCCTTGGTTACTGTTTGTAAACAAAGGTAGTAGTAAATAATCTTAAACATTATTATAAATTCAATGCTAAACAAATTTAATAGTAAATAATCTTAAATACAAAGTTTAAAATGCAATATTGAAGAAATTTAGTATTTAAGTAATACTGAAGATAGCAAAAAGCTACTGTCATTACTCAGTACTAGAGAAATGTGTTCCATTTGACTAGGAAGTAAAATCTACTTTCAGAATTCCTATGAAATAAATAATTTCATTGGGGCAAGAATCTAACAAATTTATTATCGGCTACACACTTCAGGTGCAAAAAAACTGAGTGCCAAGGGCTATATGTGCTCAAAGTACAATTTTAATAGGAAGAGGAAAATTATTCAACACGATTAGAAGTTTTACTATACTCATTTTAATTATATGTAAATGAAATAAAATCAAATGAATTTATAAATATGTATATTTTAATCCAGTCCATTATCAGAAAAACATTCTGCACTACTGAAGCATTTCCCTCCTTCTAAATGAATCCTGAGGGCAGTTCAAAAACCAACTTGTCACTCTTTAGGGGCAGAGTTGAAAAGAACTCACATTCTAGGCAATTGTTGTATTCAACTTTCTCAGAAAGAGATTTCTTGGTTGTCCACTCACCATTTCCTTCTAATAAAAAACTGAGCAGGGATAAGGATGAAATCTGCTGCACCTCCAAATCATTAGACTTCAGCAAAGCATAATATGTTTCCAAATGCTCTTGGGACAGATGGATGTTTACTGCTAAAATGAAAAGAAATATTTGAACATTCAGAACACCGATCCTTTTGTCTTGGAGCTATGGATGTTCAAGCACAGATGCAGTCGTAACTAGGAGATATCTTAGTCCGCTTTCAGAAGATGCCTTCCACCAATCTAATCCTATGTAAACCCCCCTGATTTATACACAGTGCAGATAGCAATGCATTCTACCACACACCAGCCTTCATACACATAAACTTCTCATGTAGTAGCTTCTAGAATTCCAAGGCAAGGCCTCGCAGTATATTGGATTATCATTTCATGCTTCCCATAGGAGCAAGTTGCTAGAATCAAGACAGAAAATTCTTCCAGGATCCCTTGAGCTTCCATGCTAGAAAGAGAACTCTAATCTCCTCTACGTCCAATGTATAAAACCAAAGAAACAACCAGCCAAAGTCTTTCCTTTGTTAAGCATCTGATTCTATGATGAAAAGTATAGCACCCTCTGTCAAGACCACACAGAATTAAGAGCAATGTGACTCCATCCTCACAGGCTGAGAATGTGTGTATGCACCTTTCAATTATAATCTTAACTTCCACCTGAAAGTGAAGGATTTCATGTTACAAAGAAGCCCCTCTCTGCAAGTATAAGCCCTATTTAATTACATGTTTGCTACCCTAGTAAACAGCTGCTCATTAGCAACTGAACTTATTATGTCCCAAGATATAACATTCCACATCAGTGATACATTTCGATCTCTCCAAATGAATCTTCAGGGCAGCTCAACAACCAAGTTGTCCTTCCTTAAGAGCAGAGATGAGAAGAATTCACATTCAAGTTCTTGAAAGGAAGGTGGGATTTAATCTGAGAATTCAATTAAGTACATCTATAGAAAAATGGTTCAGTTAAATGGCATTGTATATCAACTTTATATATGAAATTTTTCCTCTTTTTATACACCAAACTTCCCAGACTCCTGTGAGCCAAGGGCTCCCCCTTCCCTGAAACTTGTCAATATGCAAGCCAAAGAAAATAGTTTAAGCATTTGGTTGATGGCTGTCTGCTAAAACAAAGCAAGGTTATGGCATACACTTGAAAGAAGACTGGGAAGCTTCTAATTGTGGAGTCCGTCTGGGAAGAACAAAGAATGCTTATTCACAGGGAATATGCACGTCTAAAGCTTGTAATAATTCTGGGTGGTTAGAAAGCTGATAAAAGTAATAGACATCTTAGCTCAGCTAGAAATTAGGAATAGGGATGGCCTGGAGCAAATAGAATGTGTATTACACGGGTGTCAAACTCACTGCGTCATGTTGCCGTCACGTGACATATTGCACCGTTTTCCCCTTCGTGGAGCTGGGGCGGGCGTGGCCTGCATGTGACACATCTGGCCCGCAGGCCACCAGTTTGACACCCCTGGTATTAGACAACTCCTGGAGCATTTATCAGCCAAGGCTTAAGAATAGGGACAGCTAGAGGCCAATAAGACAATTGTTAGATCATTACTAAAATGTTTATTAGATGATTTGTTTTATATATCCCGCTTTATCCTGCCTTCTGCTTTAGTGAAATTATATAAAGCTTTCTTAACCCTTTGTTCTGGGTCCTGGCATTTTGCTGGCTGGGACTCCTTTTGCTGAAGCACTTCAATAAAAGGAAACAAAACCTACACCTCATGTCTGATGTTCTTCATTGGCTTTGGCACCAGGCTCAGACCCGAATTGGGGACATGGTCAGGTAATGTTGTCAGGTGATCTAAAGGCCTCAGTCAGTCAGGATTCTCTTTCTTCTTTCTGCCTCATTCTCTTCAGCTCTCTAGTTTCTATCAAATGAGACATCTATCTGTTGGACTGCTATTCTCTGCTATAATTTTCACTTTGACTAAAATCTTTTGTATTTGCACCGATACCTCATTCCATCTTGCTTTGATTTACCTCACACCTGTATTATCTTACTACAATCCACCATAACTCTCCTTACGTAGCACACTCTTGAATCCCTGTGAATCCTACAGTAATATTCCATATAATTGTGTATGTACGGAATTCTAATATTAAATTAGTCCATGTTTTAATTTAAAAAAAATCATGTTCATTCATGTTCAGCTAGAGGGGAAGAGCTTTGCTTTCCTAGTTATTACAGTGCTTACTTACAGTCTTGGCTTATGTGTAGATAATAGAGAGCAGCAAGCATTTGCAAGCCAGGATGATCAGAAAATGCCAAGGTCTTCAAGGCCTCTAAAGAGATCTTGCCAAGTGATGACATTTCAAAACCTTAAAGAAAAATATAAAAAGAGATTTTGAATTGTATCAGAAGTAGTGAAAGTATTGAAGAATCCACAGAACTGAAATAAGTAGGTGAACGGGAAAAAAACCCTTCGACATGAAAATATTCTCTGTGCATGCCTTGAAAACATAGTGGATAGAACTGAATAGGCAATTGAAAAGATGCTCGCCTTGTTCTTAATCTATATCTATAAAAGAGAAGTCCGGTGGGGATGTGTGTTTGTATGTGCTCTATAGAAACTTGCCCCCCTGC